>APFE030967456.1:296341-317733 GCA_000404065.3 Pinus taeda | reverse complement strand
ATGTTAGGGTCCCACCCTAAACCCCCTTATTTATGTAATGGGATCACGTCATAGTCAAGAGTCAATAAAGCCCATATTAATAATTGTAAGTGGTTAATCCGCAATTAATAACGGAACCACAATTAGTTGCAAATGGGCCGTAGTATTAGATAGATGGTATTAGTAATACCACTGTATTGGCCCGTGGTATTGCATGTATGAGTCATATATAAAGGATAGAGACTCCCTGCGAGGAGCACCGTGTCTTATTTTGTAATCAAGCTCTGCTCTATTGGAGGTTGCCCCCTCGAAGAGGCAAGTGAACATTTCTCTCTGAATAATAAAATCATTGCTATTCTGTGTTCAGGATATCTTTTCTTCGCATATTCTGTGTTCTGGGTATCGTTTCTTCACATATTCTGTATTTGGGTATCATTTGCAGGTTAAGATCATAACAGAGTTCACCCCAAAGTTCCCCTTCATTGTCTGATATTGAAGGGTCTTCACAAGGAGTTAACCTGGAACTTCCTCAATCACTTGAAGCTCAAGGTTTTGAACTTGGGATAGTCCCGAGAATTCAACCCCTTTCTTCTCATCCACCACCTTCAGATTCCTTGTCACCTCAATAATCTGATCCAGAAACCCTTGAGAGTCCACAGAGGTTTGTCTTATATCCATCGAATCCATAATTTGATCTTGTTGTGATATCTTTGTAGGGTCCTTACAGTCCTTACAATTGGCATGGTTTTCCTTTGGAGTTATCTCCTTGTACATCTTGGATTCCTCCTCATCAATTGTTTCCATCTATGGATTCAGAAGGTGAGATCCCAACCTCTTCTCCGGGTCATTCAGAATTTTTTGCTACTTATACTCCTCATATCGATGATGAACGAAGGTATGAATTTCCTCTAGAAGGCTTTCCTTTTACAGGAAGAGTCCCATCTCACACACTTCCTGAAACCAGTGGGCCTATGTTTCCACCTGGTTATATAATCCTAGCCCAGTTAGCTTCAAGAACTCCTAGTGCTTCATATTTGTATCAAAATCTCATTTGGTCTTCAAATTCCATGCCTACTACTGGTCAATGTATTCCAAATGTGACCTCTCAAATTTCTATACAAATTGTTGTTACGTCAGTTCTTGTTCAACCTACAATCCCATCGTAACCTATACCATTGTTTCAACCATATATTTTGGTACAACTAACTATTTCAGGTCAGGTTTCAGTCAGTTCTTCCACCCCTCCATCAAGTGGACAGAATGTGCCATTGTGTGGGAGGGGAATCTGAATATTCCTCTTGTGTCAGGTGAAACCCATGTGAGTGTATTATAATCTCACATGGTTGGAGTCAATCAACCATATTATGGTGGTATTCCTAACCCTATTGGCCCATTTGGGTTAGGTAATATCCAGTATCAATAGCCTTATACAGCCTAGACGCCACTCTAACAAGATTATGTCCCATATGGTTCAGAAGAACTGGTCAATCCATATTACATTCCATAAGCAAGTGCCTATGTCTAGCCTAGTCAATCCACTATTCCTAGTGGATATGGTCATATTCAATTCAGAAATTACCAATACCCATAGGGTATATCCCGAGGAACTATCCAACAACCCTTGAAATAGCAAGGAAAACCATTATAGCAGCGAGTGACACTTTTTCAATAGCAGAGGAAACCTTTGCAATAGTATCAGCAACCTTTACAGCAGCAAACTTAGTTTGTTCAACAACCTACTCAACCTTTGTATTTGTAAGGCCAGCCTTTGCAGCAGTGAGGTCAACCTTTACAATAGCAAATTCAACCTTTACAATAGCAAGGTCAAGCTCTACAACAACAAGTTCAATATGTATATCAACAAGGTTAGCCCTTGGGAACATAAGGTCAACCCCTGCAGTAGTAGGGCCAATCTCTTCAGGTCCAAGGTCAATAGGTCCAACAGTCTTACAACCCATATGCCGCATATAATGCTTATCAATAGCTTATGGTAGGTTAATATCAAACCTAACTTGGACAAAATCCACTTTATGGTCAAGGTACGTTTCACTGGGGGGAAATCAAGTTCCCTATAGTCAAAATCCTCTGATGTGGGGGAAGAATAATTACCAGCAAGGTTGAAACCCACAGTTTGGGCCTCCTCAAATGCCCTACATGCCATTCAATCTGAAATTGCCATTTTTGGCTACGTTGAAACTGTGTGATGTCTTGAGGCTCACAAATGATCCTATTCTTCATTCGCCTTACTGGCCTCTGATTCCAACTAAAATTCCAAGCGATTTCCATAAATTTTAAGGAAAACCTAAAGAGGACCCACAAGCCCATGTGACGACTTATCACTTATGGTGCTCTTCAAATTCTTATGTTGAAGATTATATCTGTCTTCACCTCTTTCAGAGAACCTTAACAAGTGTTGCCACAAAATGGTATGTCGAGTTACCTTGAGGTACCTATATCAACTTTAACTCTTTAGTTATGGCTTTCCTCACCCGCTTATAGTTGCCAGTTTGTTATGAAACCGATATTCATTTGCTAACATCTCTTAAGAAAGATACCACGACACACATTTCCGATCATATCCATGAATGTAGATGTCACCTCATCAAATTCGAGATTCTTGATGAGTTGTTAATCGAATGGTTCACAAAATCATTTGTAAACAAGATTTCTAAAGATATAGCAATGGGTGGTTGTGTTACCGAGGATCAAGCTATTGCTCGTGCCCAGTATCTAGACTTAGTTTATTCCCAATCTGGCATGTTATATGAGATGTTGCTTGATGCTCCAAGACCATCTTTGGATATGGAAACTTCAAAGCCTCATGATGTAAAACCTATTGATGGTATCATTGGATCAGTTTCCCAGACCTCTACTAAGACTTCTTTGAAGAAAAATTATGTTTAAGATACTGTTTCCAACCATCCTTCAAAAAATTCATCAAATCCTAGTAAAACCTCTGAGGTACTTGTTTTTCAGTCTACCACAGTAGATAAGGCGTCCAAAGGAAAGAAAAAGGGTAAAGGTAAAGCCAAAACTAATACCCTAAAACATGATCCACCTAAATCATCTGCTGATGATGCTTCCAAGTGGAAGACGAAATATCCTTGTCTCATTTGTGAGGAAGATCATTATACCAAGGATTGTCCCTGACATGCTAAAGTTAACTATTTATTAAAAGGGACTCTGAGTGTTTTGAAAGAATCATTTCAATCTCAGCAGACACAGTTGGTAGACCAACCACAATCCTCTATCTCCTCTGGTTTCCAAGTTTTCATGATGCAAGATTCATCGCCTATTTCGATCACTACTTGAAAAAAGGACTATCAAACCCCAAAAAAGTAGATGGTGGAGAAAGAATTCATTGATATACCTTCTACTTCCACTCCATCTAGTTTTGGTTCACTCCATATTAAGCATCCTAACAATGAATCTATAATCCGACCACCTCCCAAAGGTGTGCTTTGGAAATCATCTTATAATCCGAATGCTAGAGCTTCACAAAATTATAATATTGTTGAAGATTTAGCTAAAGCGCCTTTGGCAATGTCTGCTTTGGAAGTTCTCCAAACATGTCCAACACAACATAAATCATTATTGTCTGCTATAGGCACCATTTATCCCATCAATTGATTTTAATTACCTTTGATCTTGAAAACCACGTTCCTCATCTTCCTCATCAGATTCCTTTTTCCATTCAAGTTATCATTAAAGGAAATATGATCCATCAGGCTATTATTGATGAAGGTGCTTCCACCTACATCATGTTTATTTCATGTTGGAAGGCCATTGGCTCTCCTCCTCTCAATTAGTCCCCGGACATGTTGGATACCTTTGATGGCAGAGGCTCCCGTCCATATGGTATTCTCCTAAATTTTCCTATCACATTGGAAGGAAAGACCATTGAGCTAGAAGTGGAAGTTGTAGATGTGAAACTCAATTACAACCTTCTTCTCGAGCGAAGTTGGACCCATGCTATTTTTTGTGTGGTTTCTTCTTTGTTTCATGTGCTTCGTTTTCCTCATGAAGTAAAAATTGTCACCATTGACCAACTGTCTTTTTTATCTTTTGGTACATTGAACGACAATGTCCCATATGTGGGAAATATCGAAATTCCTTATGAGAGTGTGGGGGTAGGTATTTTTGAAGACTCTTGTTTAATGGGTACTTTTTCTCTCCCACCTCAGAATATCACTTCGATAAATATGATCTCTGTTTCTATAGATCCTTGGATTATTCCTACTCCATATCAAATTGATTCATTTAGTGATTCTATGTTGTTAAGTCCATTAGAACAAGCTTATTAAGAAATTGTCTTGGCTTCAACGGTTGCTTCAAAAAGTCATGTTGTTTTCAGTATGAACCTGGATACTTATGTGTCATCTCCTTGGCTTGGTTCATGGGATTCTCTGGATCCTTTGAATGAGACATTCCCCGCCAACGAGACTATCATTGAGGTTATGTCTTTGGATTGAACTCCTTGGAATGATCTCTATCATCATTCTTCATTTCTTCCCAGCCTCAGTGAGATACCTTCGTATCTTGAAGCTTTTGTTTCTCATAGCCCAATGCATCCACTTTAAACACCTGTTTTTGTGTGTGAAGTACTATCTGAGGGTAATATGGGAAACATTACTGCAACCTTACCCATTGACATTTCAGTCCAACCTGGAATTGTCAACATCTTTAAACTGGGGGCACCTCTTCCTCGCCATGAGATTAAGTTTTTCCTACCTCCTCCCATGAGATTTTTTCACCAAGTCTCTACCATTTGTCCATTATTGCAATGGATTTTTCATCTTATGACTCGTAACCCTCACTCGCCCAGGGGGCATGGGGGCATAGCCTTTTATGAGTTTTAGTCTATTATTTGGCCGAGTCGATGCTTACATGTCATGTCAACAGGAAACTTTGGTTTTATTCTCTGTTGATCAATTAGTCGAGTCCAAAAATGGACTCCAAATGAACTTTTTACGCGAGATCATCCGTATAAATATTATTTTTTTACATTAGCGTGTGAATTCATTGATGTGCGGTTTTTGATTTTTGGTGTGTTTGTTTTCTTTGCAGACATGTGTTTTTCTGCTTACCTTGTGTTCCACTTAGTTTGCAGATGTTGTCAATTCATTAAGCTGGTTTTGCTGATGGTGCTTGTTGTAGCACACAGAATTTGTCTTCTGCAACTTGGGCACTCTTTGCCCCTGATGGCGAGTTGATTGACTTACAAGGTATATGCCTCGATCGAACAACTAACAATATTTTTTAATACAATGCAGTCATTGAAATATTGTTAGAAGCAGTTTCTCTTGGCATTAGAGATTTAGTTGTCAATTTAGATTCACAACTTGTTGTGTTACAGTTAAACAATCATTATTCAATAAGAAATCCATAGATATTGTGTATGTATCTATGTGTTCGATTACTTGAAATAAATTTTGATTTTATCACACATCAACATATTCCACACAATTTGAATACATTAACAAATGCATTAGCAAACTGTGTTCTTGATATACATTTGCGTCATTTATAAAACCAATCACATAATCATGATATATGCACACATAAGTAGAAAATAAAACATGCATATATTAATTATATATATATATATTATATAGATATATATATATATATATATATATATTATATATATATATATATATATTATATATATATATATATATATATCTAATATATATATAATAATATATATATATTATTATATATATATATATATATATATATAATATATATATATATATATATATATTATATATAATATATATAAGAGACTAGAAAGGCTATCAGCCTGCACGATGCTCATGGTGGCATAAGACTGCTCTAATCACTTGGCCTAACAGTTGACACAGTCTCGCTGACACTCCTACTGTGTGCCTCTGCCATCGCAGTGGCACCTCATCTATGGTGGCATACTCTGGTATCCCCAGGTAATCATGTCCAGGTTGTGCTCCATCTCTACCAAGGGGTTTGCCCCTTCGTCCTAATCAACACCTACTATCTAATGGGTTGCTCGCCCTGCTATTGGAAACATGCTAGGTGGTCTTTCCAGTCCAACATCTGCATATTTATCACAAGTTAAAACTCACTCACACTTTTACAAAAAATACTTAAACTTGAAAAAAAGTAAAAACCAAGTTTTACCTAAGTTAGTCCATTATTCTCTCAGTGGTAGAGATAGATCTAGATCCCATCTTAAATCCGTGCTGACATAAGCATAATTTTCCACAACAAGTAACTGGTGATGTTGCCAACCGAAAAACTATGGAGGGAAATGTATCTGTCGGCCCCCTCCTCCTCGGGGCATGAGCTCACTCCACTTCACTAGCCTGGGATCCTAGGGGCAGGATCTGGTACCTCTACAAACTGGTTCCAAAATAAGGGCACCCACTCTAAGAAGAAAGTAAACAATATTGAACTGAAACCAAATTGTTTCAAGTTCCCTCGTTTACGCTTGGTTAGTTGTCTCTTCATATTTTCTACCAGTCCTCCACACCAGTTGAAGACTGTAGGAGTCATACATTCTACTGCATATCGGAATTGTGATTGTGAAGCTTCGTGAAGAGCTTGTGTGCTAGATACGTGAGCTATGGTGAAAAAGATAGTTCATAGGGGAAGGTTAATGATGGTTGCTATCTTCACTTTCTCGATTGTGTTCATCTCTAAACCTCGGCAATGTCTCCTTACTAGACTACTAGTACTCTCACCTCCTGGATGAGATCCAAAGAGTTGGACTCTCTCTCCATTCCTAGACAATCCTATGATGAAATAAATTTCAGTTTCCTCCAACATTAGCTCCTAGTATTTAATTATGAAGAGTTCTCGATCAACATCCCATAAGTTGATCAAACAAAGCAGTAGCTCCATTTGAGCTCTCAGTCCTATAGTTCTGAAGAACTTAAGAAATCTACAGTTCCTCAGACCATTGATACATTCGGGATCTTGGGTTGCCTAATGGTCTTCTACCTCATTGCCCCATTCTTTCCATTCTAGCACCATGGTGGTAGAAATCTCCTTCAAAACATCATTAAACACAAGTTAGCAACTTTTTCATGGATTAAAACTAATAATTTTTGTTTTAAAGAGGGTTTTTCCTTCAAAAAACTCCACTCCAGAACCATCGTGCCTATTTTTATTAACAGATCAATCCCATTGCTAGGGCCTTTTGGCACGGGAGTGATCACCGAGGGTCCAATGAGAAAACCCGTGATGATCACCTGTGCAATTTAAAAGCAAAAAACCCTCCTACTCATAAGCAAAAACTGAATGGAAAAGCATAAAAATACAATGAATTGCAAGAGTACAGGAAATAACTTTTACTTGCTGAAGATGGTTTGTGGAATGATGCACTAGATCTCCCACATTGGTCATTTGAAAATCGAGCAAAATACGGCACAAATGAACTCTCAAAACTTACTTTGGTGAAATGGTAAAAATGTTTTTACTTATGGCCTTTTTATAACTTTTGAGTTTAGTTTTGCCAATATTTTATTATTATTTATCTATATCATTGATGGGTGAATTTCCTTGTGCATCTACATGTACTTTATGGTGAACATATGATTATTATTGACTAATTCAAGATGAGTTTTTGTTTTATCTCTTTTTCAAACTCGTTAAAAATAAACGAAAAAGGAACCCCCCTAGAGTCATTTTTAAGCTCTTTTCTAACTCTCAAAGAATTCAAAGGTTGCCGAGTACTTGTCATTTCAAACTCATTAAATTAAATGAATTGATGTCATCTCAGTATATGTTTACCCCATTTTCGAGCTGAGATTGACTATATGGTCACGAGGTTCTCTCGAATATTGTTTTCTACCTTTTCGGGTTCGAGGGACAAATTACGGAAAGGGACATGATGGAGTTTTCTTTTTTGTCTCTTTTTCAAACTCTCTAAATGTGAAAAAGTTACCCAGTTATTCTTATGTCATACTCATTAAAATTTTACGATGAAAAACTCGTCACCATGATGAAACCGAGTTTCTCCTTCCTAGCACTCATAAAACTTACTAGGATGGATTCATTCGAAGAATGAACTTACATGACAAGCATATGTTATCCCCTTCAAGCTTGCTATAAAAATAATTGGGGTACTCGCTAGAAATAGAGGGGAAAAATGAAAATGAAACATCCTTTGTATAGGCAGCATGTCGTTGTTGAACGTAACACTCTTCTGTTTTCCTGTCAGTTTTGGGATATCCTCACTCAATCACTTGTCCTTTCGGGTTTGGGTGATCCATTTTTTGCCTCTCATCTAACTATTTTAGTTTTTCATCATGACGTTTAGTCCTATGTTGAGTCTAGTGTTTCCCCTCTCTGGAGTCATCTCGCCAATGTTCAAGAGAAGTCCTATTTGCAGTTATTTACCTATACATTATTTGACCCATTGTTATAGTTTTGGATCTTATTCATTTCATTTTATTCCTTGTTTCATGTCAATGATCAGGGACTCATCATGGCCCTCCTTCGACGGGTCACTTCCTGTCGACTTTAGCTCATTATCTAGGAAGATGACTTGGAAAATCCCTTTCAGTACCTTAGGGCTTACATGCCTTAATGGTAAGTTCTTTGTATCCAACAATAGGTTTGCATCATTGGCCTTCGATCAGGTGATTCCACGAGTGTTCAAATTCAACTTCATTATCACATTCACGGATTGTACTGTCGTACCTTGAGAGCCATTGTCATTATTTGTGGTTTCTCTCGTGCCTATTAATAGTCCACATTATTTGTGGTTTCTCTCGTGCCTATTAATAGTCCACATCATTAACCGGAAATCAGGCAATTTTCTAGCATGTTCAACTTCGACACATTCATTCGCATGTTAGAATTCGTACTTTGATTGGGTTGGAATGGTATGCAAGACCCTGAGTCTCGTTTGATATGACTTAGGTTGCGTGGAGTTATGTATTATTCATGATTGTACACATAGTTCTGCTATACAGATGGTTGTGACAATACCGTGGGACTTTTCATTTATGATGATCCTCCTATATTGGATGGATGTGCCCATGCCATGGATCCTTTCATATAGTCCTTATTATCCAGATGATTGTGTCCATGTCGTGGATTCATGTTTTGATATCATATATGTATATATATATATATATATATGCATCCTTGATTTGTAGGTCTCCTGATAATGTTTGTCCTCATCCTTTCAAAATCTCGTAAAGCATCCCAGCCATCACTCTCATTCTACCTTCATGCCTTAGGGGGCATATGTTACACAATATATTGTCACACCTCCTACGCTTCCCTGTGACATACCCTGAAGTGATTGAAGCATGACCATTATGTAGTGTACTCATTCATATATTCAGCTTAGATCCTCCCTAAGACATTGATTAGAAAATGCCTTGAGATTCCCCTAAAAGTAGCTCTTAAACCCTAATTTGAGAGTCATCACTCTTATGGGACTACAAACTGTGATGGTCACCTATTGTATTATACTCGACCCATGATGGAATTTCTCTATTTACTTGTATACCCATAATGATCCCAAAAAGGAAATTTTCCCAAAGAGGATGAGAAGCTTCGTGATCTAGAAGCTTCCAGAGCAGCGAGATGGAGGTTGTTTGGCGTAGAGTAGGTCGAGTTCTCCCAACTTGGCCTCTTGGTATTATCATTATGAGCTACCTCCATGAGATGAGGGAATACTCCTATATTTGGAGAGATCCTAACTCCATTTTCCAACCTATATATTCATCCTCTCCCATTCCCAAATGGTTGGTCTATGTCTATTTGCACCCTTATGCTAAGATTGTGCATATATGCTACACATTTGGTTTGGATAAGGAATGCTTGGAGAGCTTATCCTGGACTTGGAAGTTCATTCAAGGAGAGCATATCAACATCAAGGCTTGGTTGTATGCTTCCCCTTCCTTTCTATTAATATACAACTACTGGTTCATTTTCCATTAATGTGTATTCTCGTGTATCATCTATCTTAACATTTGTTGATCAGTCAAGTAGGTTTCTTTTGAATGTGCTATTTGTATTAGCATGCCTTGTTGTGTCTTGATCTTTTGTGCAGGTGCATAAACGTTGTGAGAAGTAGGAACGAGCCTGTGACGCAAGTGATTCAAGGTCTTCAAAAAAGAAGATCGAGATAGCATCAGAACGAGGTAGGCCATCTTTGTCTCTCATTCCAATTGTAACTTAGGAAAGTGTCGAGTAGACTGTCACTTAGGGTGATAGTCCCACTCATTACGCTAGAGGGATCGTCTCTGTCCGCAGAGAGGATTTACCTAGACAACAAGGAGCTCACCATCTCCACCCAACTAACGACACTTTTTACTCCAAAGCATCCCCCTGAGCACAAGTTTACAAGTTAGTTATTTTTTTCTTTTTCTTTTAGTCCTTTCTTTTCTTTTTATTTTATTCCTTTCTCTTGCTCTTCCATGGTTTTCAATTATCTGTACTTCCTTCCAGCAAGAAGAAAAATTTAATTACCCCTTGCCCGCCCTTTGGTAGTTGGTAACTACCTCCACCTCACCCAACAGGTGGCGGGTAGTTACTAGCTCATTTATGAGGTATACTTCCCACTTCCAAAGACAACATCCTATCTTTTATGGAATTTATGGATCAATCATATCCATATCATAATAAATCCAAGAATTCACATTAGATGTGTAGGAATTAATGAATGGATAATTAATAAACAACAGTAACTTGCAGCCTTTATCTCTTTCAGTCAGATGCAACTTTTATACTAATTTCCACACCTTTTTTTTTATTAACATCATAATAAATAAAATATTTACATTCAACCTTTAATATTTTATCATACTCATAAACTATTTCCAAATAAGTATTTTAAAGTTTTTTTTTTTTTTTTTGCTTAAGAAAGAGATGGTCCTTCTATTAACTTAGGTAAAAAAAAAATTTACACATGTTACAACAAATGCCCAGAGGCACAAACTCCCTCAAAAGGGAGCGAAAAAAACCCAATGTACCCAACAAAATCCTCCAAAAATAAAACAGAGACAGGGCCTAGACTGCCCTGGAACCAAGAACGGGCCAGTGGATCCAAGGTCCGCTCCCCAAAATTGACCGAAGAAAAGTCTTTAAACAATTCGACAGTTAAGAAACGACCCACACAGGGGCGAAGTCACCAAGAAACCCTAAATTTTCCCGATCAATGCTGACCGTTGATCTTATTTTCCTGATCTAACGGTTTGAGTCCATATCGCGCAGCCTAAAAAGCCCATTGAATACCTTGCGATGAAGGCGGTTTACTTTTTCGGTTCTCCACCATGTGTTGCTTCCTAAATGGAATCACTAGCTTTTCCTTAAAACCATCTTTGATTTGGAAGGTGCCCGATGAAGGTGGGAAACCATTAGTGGTTGTATCTTTTTGGCCCCACCTACATGCACACCAAAGGTGGTCGTTGATCTTCCCTCTCCAGATCCGACAGCCACAGATCAAATCAAACCACACACCTGCACACTAATAACCTTAAAGTTGCATGATCAATGTTGACCGTTGTTCTGTTCCTTTTGATCCAATGGCTAAAGTCCATATTGTGCGGCTTAAAATGTCCACTAAATATTGTGCGATGAAGGTGGTTTGATTTATCGGTCCTCCACCACATGTTGATTCCTGAGTGGAATCACTGGCTTTTCTTTAAAACCGTTTTTGGTTTGAAAGGCACCCGTTGAAGGTGATAAACCATTGGTGGTTTTATTTTGCTAGCCCCACCAACCTGCACACCAAAAGGTGGCCATTGATCTATCCTCTCCAGATCTGATGGCCACAAAGCAAAACGGACCACACAACTGCTCATGAAATACCCAGCGATGAAGGTGGTAATCATTGTCCAACCATCTCCACGTGTCACCTTCTGAATGGTATCGCTTGTCTTCCGGGAAAACTTCTCCCGGGTCAAAGGTTCCAAGCAGTTTTAACCCTAGTAATTTCTTCCATGGATGTCTTTGTCTTTCGTGGAAACATCCCTCCTGTGAACAATTATCTTCTGTCTTGATATCATACTGTGCATCTCCACTAATAGGCCGTCTAAAGTGAACTTATCCATCATTTTCATGGAGTAAAATTTTGTCTCTTAATTTTTCCTAATACTGTTGTCGGTCACTGAGGGCCTTGGATGAGCATCCCTCCTTCAACCTATCATCCGTTATCTCCTCCCACCAATAGCATAAGTCGATATGCTTGTTTTGTACTCCCTCATTGGCGAGCCAGTCCACAACTTTGTTAGCTTTCACCAACCTAAGAGTTCTCAACATTCTTAGGTGTGCTTGGATTCTTTGGTAGACTTGCGGAAGCTGCCAGTGTTTTGAGATTTGTTCTGGAGCAGCACCAACATTTATCCTCTTCACTAAGTTAATGACTAATTCCGAGTCAGCCTCAATGATGAAATTGTGAATGTTGTACTTGAGCAGTATTTACAGGCATAATTCCATCACCATGAGCTCAGCCATATTGTTGGTTGCTTTTCCTAGATAACTATGAAAGATGATTTGTATATTTCCTTCCTCACCCACAAGACCCCTCCATATCCGGCTTCTCTCGGATTCCCTTTTGAGGCCCCATCTATGTTAAATTTTAAAAATCCATGAGAAGGGGGTTGCCATGAAGACTTTTCTGTTGAGGTATAGGGGGATGAACCTTGAGCTCTAACTTCTCCAATATTCTGGCCTCTCTTTGTCCAATGGGTTTTCCATTAACTGCACCTCCTAGGATATGAATAGTTTCTTTGAGTTGTTTAAGGATTAGCTTAAGGATGCTGCTCACCGGACTCGCTTTCTCCTTGAAAATCCTGTTGTTGCACTCCTTCCAGACATTCCAGATTATGAATCATGGGATCAGCATCCAGGTGGAGTTATTGATCTCATTATCTGAAAAAAAAAATCTTCCAATTCTTCAAAGTAGTAATGATGTCATTAACATTTATGTTTGTCTGCTCGAAGACTTCTCCAACCCAATTCCAAAATATTGTAGTGAAAGTGCATCTATTCAGGAGATGATTTGTAGTTTCTTCCTATTGTCTACATAAGTGACATCTTGAGGGGCCAACAAAGCCTCTTTTTCTTAGGTTATCCCATGTTAGAATCTTGCCCTGTTGAACCAGCCACTTAAACAATTTGACTTTCATCCAATGACGATTTTCCCAAATTTCTTTCCACGTCTTATCAGTGTTTGGATGGTTAAGCCCTGAATTTATCCTTTTGGCTTCCTTAAGGTTGAAGAGACCTGCCTTGTTCTTTCCCCATCTTAGTTGATTGTTCAAGTTTGAGTTTAAGATTTGCCTCTTGTCTAAAATACCTTTAAGGGGTATAGCTTGAGTATGCAGCATGCCCATTCCACTATAATCTGGAAGTTTCCATGTTCTCCATTTCCCATTGTTCCTTGATTGGTCCCAATAGTCACTTACCCACCTGAATCATTTGTTGATGGTATCAGTGTGAATGTCTACTAATTCTTCACTTCGGAGATTGTCCTCCTACTACCAATTACCCTCCCAGAAACAAGCCAGGTTTCCATTTCTGATCTCCCAGAAACTATGACTTTTGACTAGGGTTGTGTTCTCCCATGCCCTATTCCAAATTGTAGAACCTTTTACTTGTCTGGTTATTCTGATTAGATTTTTTTGCTGCCATTCTCTAGCATATTTTGCTTCCAAAGTTTTTCCCAGGGGGCTTTTATTTCTTTTAGCCATCTCCCCCAGATTCTGGCACCAAGAACTCTGTTAAGAATTACTGGGTCTTGAAGACCCAAGCCACCATGGGAATTAGGTTTGCATACTCTGTCCCATGCCACAAGGGCCCATTTCTTCTTTTCTTCACCTTTCCCCCAGAGAAAGTCTCTCTAAATTTTTCTTATATTAGTAATTACACTAGTTGTTGCTGGAATGGCAAATAGCATATAGATAGGGATACTTTGTAGGATAGCCTTAATGAGAATCAGTATCCCTACTAGATTGAGTGCTCTATTTGTCCATTTGCTAATCTTATCTTTTAGCTTATTAAGAACAAGCTCCCAGATATCCTTGTGTAGCGGTTTGTTAGTGAGAGGAATTCCCAGGTACTTCACAGGCAGTGACTCCCTTTGAAAGCCCAAAATTCTGGAAAGATTTCTTTGTATTGAAATATCCGTATTGAAAAACAAAATCTTTGATTTAGTAAGACTTACCTATGTGCCTACTACCCTACCAAACTCACTCATAATATGTTTGAATGCTTTGGCCTCCTTGATAGTGGGTGTGCCTTGAAGCATGGTATCATCCACAAATTGTTGATGTGTGACCATGTCCCCACCTTGAGTGAGTCTCAGACCCTAAATTCTCCCTTCCTCCTTAGCAGCTGTGATTGCTCTCCCTAACCCTTCCATCAATAGAATTGAAAGGAAAGGAGAAAGAGGATCTCCTTTCTTGAGACCTCTAGAACGCTTGAAGGTTTTGGAAGGAGAGCCATTGAGAAGAATTGAATAGCTATTAGTGGTAACTAGTGCCATAACCCATTTAATCCAATTGTAATCAAAGTCGTAGGCTTTTAATATTGCTCTTATGTATGACCAACTAATTTTGTCATAGACCTTTGCTATGTCCAGCTGCATTATCATTCCTGCCTATTTGTTGGTGATGAGTGAATGAACCATATCATGTGCTTGAATTATATTATCTAGAATTTGTCTTCCTTCAACATAGCTCGTTTGCTCCTCTGACACTAGGATTGGGAGGAGTGGTTTGCGATGGTTGGAAATGACTTTGGATATAATTTTGTACATCACATTGCATAATTCTATAGGTCTAAATCTATTTGGGGAGGTGGCCTTTTCCTGTTTGGGGATTAAGGCTATAAAGATTCATTGAGCGCCTTTAAATGTCTTAAATCTTCGAGAGTCTTCCACTACCTCTAGGGTGACCTGTTTCACTATCCTCCAACAAGATTTGAAAAAGTCCACATTAAATCCATCCCGGCCTGGTGCTTTCCCATTTTGCATCTCTTTCATGACTTCCTTAATTTCTTCCTCTGTTATTGGTCTGTTAAGATTGAAATTATCTTCTCTGGTAACCAATTTAGGGATATACTGAGTAAATCTTTTCATAAACTAGTATTTTTCTTCCGAGGTTTCCTCAATAATTTTCTGAAAATGCTGGAGTAGAACCTCCTCCATCTCTTCATGAGTGTTTCTCTCTATTCCATGTTGATCTCTAAGTTTCACAATTCTATTATTGTTTCTGTGAGCTATGGTGGATCTGTGAAAGAATTTGGTGTTTCTCTCCCCTTCTTTAATCCATTGTACTCTGGATTTCTGTCTCTAGAATATTTCCTCTTGAAGACATCTGTTGTCCCACTCTTGTTGGAGTGACTTTGCCATCCCTTTCCTTTCATCTGTATAGCCTTCTGTGATAAGAATCTGGTTTATTTCCTTTAGTTTCTTTTCCACATCTCCTTTAGCTTTGAAGATGTTACCAAATTCCTTTTTATTCCACTCTTTGAGTCTGCCTTTAATGGTGAAGCTCTTCCTTCCACCATTTTTCAATGTTTGTGAGGAAATCTGAATGTGTGAGCCAAGCTTTCTCAAACCTGAAGGGGGTGTTCCTTAGTTTACCAAAAAGAGAAGCTTCCAATTGGATAGAATAGTGATCTAAACCCCCAAAAGGTAGTATGAGTGCAGTAATGTTGCTTCCCCTGAGAAGAAGTTCCTCTAAAACAATAAATCTGTCCAATTTTGAGGCTACTTGGGTAGGACCCCCTCTTTTGTTATTCTGATTCCATTGCTTGTTTCCATATCAACCAATTTCATATTGGTGATGAAGTTTTGGAAGGCAACTGAGTCTCTACTAAGTGTTATAGTTCCTCCTTTCTTCTCCATGAGTGATTTTGTTATGTTAAAATCACCTCCAAGAATCCAGGGTAGAGCTGGGTATCTCTTCTTCATATCCTCCAGTGTTGTGAGGAGTTGAAGTTTGTCCTCCATTGGCTGCAGACCATAGAAATTGGTGATCATGTAACATTGTCTGTCACCCACCGGTTGGAAAATCAAAGAAAGGTGATGTCTGGATGCCTCCGCATCAATCACACCAAATTTCTGTGGATCCCATAGAGTGATAATGCCACCATAAAATTTATTTGCCTTAACTTCAAGGTATTCATATCTATTTAACCATTTGCTATGTTTTTCATGGATCCTCTTCACTGAGCATTTTTTTTCCTTTATGAATACTATGTCAGGTCTTTCCTCTCTGATCCTCTTACCTAGAGTCCTCTGTTTTCTTCTACTCCCTAGTCCTCTAATGTTCTAGGTTGTGATTTTCATTGAGGTGGGGTTTTAAAGTAGTAACTGGAAAGGTCTTTCATCCTTCCTGAGTCAATCATGAGTTTTCCACACTCCAGTAGTAGTTCTTTCTGTCTTTTTATTCCCCTCCTCTTACCTGGATTCTTTATGAAAGGTGATGTCTGGATGCCTCCGCATCAATCACACCAAATTTCTGTGGATCCCATAGAGTGAGAATTCCACCATCAAATTTATTTGCCTTAACTTCAAGGTATTCATATCTATTTAACCATTTGCTATGTTTTTCATGGATCCTCTCCACTGAGCATTTTGTTTCCTTTATGAATACTATGTCAGGTCTTTCCTCTCTGATCCTCTTACCTAGATTCCTCCGTTTTTTTCTACTCCCTAGTCCTCTAATGTTCCAGGTTGTGATTTTCATTGAGGTGGGGTTTTAAAGTAGTAACTGGAAAGGTCTTTCATCCTTCCTGAGTCAATCATGAGTTTGCCACACTCCAGTAGTAGTTCTTTCTGTCTTTTTATTCCCCTCCTCTTTCCTGGATCCTTTATTAGTTTTCCTGTTATTAATCCTATTGAGGAAGTCCCTTTGTTTTCCTGGTTGTCATGTCCTCTTTTGACTCTTGCAGCTGTTTAATGTCACTTGTTAAGGAATATCTGTTGGACCTTGTAAACATCCTCCTAAGGGATGAAGTTTATTCCCAAGTTTCCTCCTTGTTCTAGAAACTTTTCCAGCTCTAGGTTCTCCCTTTCCAGGATCTCCTGTAAGTCTTGATCCTCTATACCACTTTCACTTTGATCCATTTCCTAGTTTTTTTCTATTTCCATGGTGCTCAAAGGGTCCATTGTGTGTTCATTCTGTTCCTGAGTGAACTCCATGCTAGTCTCTTTTCCTTTCCCCCTTGCTATCTAATTCTTTGTACTCCCTTGATCCCCTCCATCTGCTTCCTTTTCTCCTAAGATCTCAAAACTGTTGTAACTTTTTGTTTTATCATTTGCAATAGGGTTCTTTTGTGTCTTCCTTCCCCCTCCTTTTCCTTTTCCTCCTACTTTGATGAAACCTGTCTGGTCTTTCCCTTTGCTTGTATTTAGGTTTTCCTCCCTTCTATTAAGAGGACAGTCTCTGGATAGGTGCCCATGCTCGTGACATTTGTGACATCTGAATGGGATATGTTCATAATCAACTGTTTGAACCCATTCCTCATCATAGACTTCTAGTATGACCTCATCTAGAAGAGCTCGTGATAGGTCCATCTCCACACATATACGGGCACAGGATGTATATTTTCCTCGTAGAGTTGCCTCTGAAATTTTTAAGAAATGACCTAATTTATTGCCTATAGCTTTTAAAGACTCTGGCATCTAGTAATCTAAAGGTAAGGAGTATAGTCTAATCCATACCGGTACCGAAGTGAAGGTTTCTCATTCTAGCATGAAGTTCATCGTCCATGGCCGCATATAGAGACCAGCAACTGCAAAGAAGAATGGTCCTCCTTCAGAAATATTGTATATGTCTTCCATGTTTGTAAACACCACAGTAAAAAAAAAATTGGATCCAAGATGTATATTTAACTCCCCCTTTGGTTTCCAGTTGTATTTTATCCTGGTGTACAACTCTTTCTCTGATGGCCAGATTCCCATAAATTTGCATATGATGGCATAGATTTCCATGTGATCCCTGTGTGCTTGCAGAGCTGGATCATTCAGAAGAACCCGAGGTTTAGTTATAGTCTTGGGTTTACAGGGCCCCATGTTGGCTCTGTTCTTTGTTCCCTGACCTCTGTCTTCCTCTTTCTCCTCCTGATGGTCTTCTTCGTGGGCCCCTTGATCTGCGTAAGTTTTACTGCCTTCTGCCTTTTGAGTTTCGGTGTTTTTTGTCTTGACCTCCAAGGGTTGTGGAGGGTTGTTCTTTTTCCCTCCTCTTCCTCTGTTTGCTACCATATTACTGTAGGAGGGAGTGGAGCTACCTCCTCCCCGTGCCTCCATGGGTACCTGTTGCCCTCTGTCACTCACTTAGGTAGACCCTAGAACTCTCTGCGGAACCTCTCCTTCATGCAGATTTTTTTCACAATCAAATAAGTATTTTAAAGTTAAGACACACACTTAACCATATATACAAAGTTTAGAACAAAATATTCCATGGATATCACATCCTCCCCCGCTTGAATTTGACATCATCCTAGTGTCTACTCATAAATTCTGGAATTCATTCTAGCTTGTTAAAACAAGGATAGATATGCTTCTTTAAAATCATCCTCCAACTCCCAATTTTCCTCTTCTGGGTTGAAATGCCTCCATTGAACTTTCACTTGAGCTATGTCTCTATTCTAGAGTGTGACTACCGTCCAATCTAGAATACGTAGTGGTTCTATCAGGAACTCTCCCCTTGGTTCCACCTATAAACCATTCCAATCAATTATATGGGTTGAGTCATGTACATATTTTTTTAACAATGATACATGAAATAGATTATGAATTTTTATATTTTCTAGAAGAGCAAGATGATAGTCAACTGGTCCAATCCTTGCTAACACCTAAAAACTTCCACAGTATCTGGATGATAACTTGACATAATTTCTATAGAAATTTCTGAATAATATAACACTTATTCACAGAGATTATCCTGATTATACATTATTTGTGAAATTATGCATAATACATAACCTCCTCTGCGTTGATCATCAATTTACGGAATTAAGGAAACAATCGCATGCGCACATTGAAACATCAATCACACATATCAACACAGTATGTACTGGGGAAAGCATACACCTGAAAACCCCTCAACTATCTGTATATTATATTGATTCATAACATGTAACAATACATAGTACAATACTCCTCGCAAGTACTCAGTACTATCTCCACCTGTTACACACAAACTAGCTCAGATCTGAATCAATCACAGGTTCAAATCTCCTCCGCTGCTTGCCTGCCTCCACTGCACAATCCTGCATGAGAATAGATGAGAATGGATGATCCCAACTCTTATTTACCTTGTGTTGCATTATGAAATACTCATTGGCAATCTCAATCCACTGATTGTGCAAATCCCATGCACAACTATAGTCACAACTGATAGTTGTCTTGCCCTTTCACTCACCTCTAACACTTGTCTCCACTAAACTGTCCATGCACTGACTTAACTGATGTATTCTTTAGTTTATTTATGAGTTAATAATTAGTGAATTAATTAATAATTAATTCAAATGACTCACCACTAGTGTATTTGGCAATTAGACTAAATCCAACCAGTTCAACTAAGTCAAACTAAACACAACTCCATCAACTCCTCAATCAACTCCACCAAACTCAATCACTTGAGTTCTAACTGAAGTCCTTCATGCAATAGCTCAACTAACCCATAAGAAAAGTGTATTTACTTCTGACCAGTTGGCATGTTGCCGTAGCCACATCCGTAGTTCGAACTGAAGTTCTATCTGTAGAAGGACCTTAGATAATGTTTATAGTCCAAATATTATTAAGAGCTAATAATATTCAACTGTTCTATTTTTGGACTGGCAGTCTAAAAATAGACTCCGCCCATATGTCTAAAAATAGAGGTCCATCTATTTTTACCAACATGACCAATCATCCATAAATAGCATCCTACAACTCATAGACCATGATCCATATGTCTAAAAATAGACATAGTCTAAAAATAGACTTTGCGCTAAAAATAGCCTATGGGCCCACTTAGTGAAGGCGACTTCTTTTCACTAAGCTCCATCATCTTGTTGCATTTTCAACAAATAGTGATACCTAAGCAAAAACGATGAACATTGGCTATGGCACAAAAGGTTGGGGCATATAAGTTTCTTTCAAATAAGAAAAGCATGCAGATACTGGGTTGTCCGTGATCTTCCTGATATCAACATTCCAGAGAATACAATATGCAAATCATGTCAATTTGGTAAGAAAACTAGAGCACACTTCCCTAAGAGGGAAGGATCAGCTAGTAAGCCTCTTGAACTTGTTCACACTGATTTATGTGGTCCATCTAGGAAAAAGTCACCTTGTGGAGAAGAATACTTTATATTGTTCATTGACGACTTTTCTGGAATGTGTTGGATAGGACTTCTAAAGCATAAAGATGAAGCATTCGAAAAGTTCAAAGCCTTCAAATATTTGGTTGAAAATGAACTAGATCACAAAATCAAATGCCTTAGGTCTGATCAAGGAGCAGAATTTACCTCGGATGAGTTTTTCGACTTTTGTGAAGAACATGGAATAAGAAGGAAATTTTCTACCACAAGGACTCCTCAACAAAATGCAGTGGTAGAAAGGATGAACATAACTATTCAACAAATGGCCCGTGCTATGCTAGATGAGTCTGGAACTCCTGCAACCTTCTAGGGTGACGCTGCATTTGCTGCCATCACTATTCTCAACAAAACAAACATCCAAGTAAACAGCACTAAAACTCCACATGTACTTTGGTATGGTAAGAATCCTACTTTAAAATACTTAAAAAGTTTTTGGAAGCAAATGTTACATCAAAAGGACTGATGAAAAACTTGGCAAGTTTGAACCTAGAGTAGATGAAGGAATTTTCCTTGTTTACTCTTCTTGAAGTAAAGGATATAAGTGTTATAATAAAAGACTTGGGAAAATTGTTGAAAGTATTGATGTTGTGGTTAATGAAGCAGGAAAAAATCCAAAGCAAGTAAAACCCGAAGATTATGAAGAAGATGAGGACTATCCTTCCACATCAAATTAGACTAATTTTGAAGAAGAAACCAATGAGGCACCAGAAGAACAGATAAGGGTAGAAGAAATGACTCCATCTAGGTATGTTCAGAAGAATCATCTAGAGACTCAAATTTTGGGGCAGAAAGAGGCAGGTGTGTAGACAAGAAGAACTATTACAGAAGCTTCAAGCTATATAACATTGCTTTCCTCCATTGAATTGCAAAATGTCAATGAAGTATGCAAAGATGAATGTTGGGTCAAGGCCATGAATGAAGAACTTGAGCAGATTGAAAAGAATAGTACTTTGGAATTGCTTGCCAGACGTAATGATAAGAATGTCATAGGAACCAAATGGATATTCAAAACAAGCTAAATGAAAATGGAGAAGTTATTAGAAACAAGGCCAGACTTGTTTGTAAAGGGTATGCTCAACAAGAAGGTATAGATT
>APFE030967456.1:188190-286337 GCA_000404065.3 Pinus taeda | reverse complement strand
CTTATGTGATAACACAAGTGAAATCAGCATTTCAAAGAATCCAGTCATGCATTCGAAGACAAAGCATATACCGATCAGATATCATTTTCTTTGGGAACAAGTTCTTGAACAAAAGGTCAAGTTGGAGTATGTTCCTTCTAAGGAACAAGTTGTTGATATTCTCACCAAACCATTGCCCAGGGAGGCCTTTGAATACCTCAGGCAAAAGCTGGGGGTTGTTGATGCATCATCTTGTTGAATCTCTTTTTGATGGTTGTCCGCACAGGTTCAGGGGGAGCACATAATGCATTGTTGGCATTATGGAGGAGATCATGGATGCTGGTCTGAATGTTGCTGCAATATGTCTCTATTTCTTTCATGGTGGATTATGGTTCTTTACAGATCTGGGGGAGCATATTCTTAGGGGGAGCATAACCCTTTGCCCTTGATGTCAAAGGGGGAGAATGAAGCTAAAGATTTTGAGGTTGCCATCAAGTCCAAAGGGGGAGATTGTTGGCATTATGGTTCTGGTATGATTATATGTTTCAGATGTTTTACTTGATGGCAACACCCATGGCATGGCTCTCATTTTGATGAAAATAAAGAAGTACGTAGGAGAACAGTTCAGGAGGTGCGTACTCGCAGGTATACCGTGTAGGGACCGCATCTAAATACGCGGGTTACCCATTCATGGGGTGCGTACCCCAGTGCACACACTTCAAGACAGTAAAGCGCCCACACGTGGGGTTTCTCATGGTATTTAGCCGACAGTTTTGTGTTATTATGGTGTCGGCCCGTGGTATTAATCCATGATTTAAGGAAGAGCTTTACTATATAACGCTAAGGAGATCATTTGGCTTGGGTATCTTTTGTGTATTGAATATCTTAAGATCTGATATTGGGTTCTCGGTTTAAAAGCTTGATCTTTAGAAGAGAAGTTGGAAGCGAATCTGTGAAGGGTGATCTCTCGAGCGCAAGATCAGATCTGAGTATCTGACTGTATTTTGGCCCTAATCAAAGGTGCGCAAGTGATCAACAGTGACAGTGCATGGGTACGCAGAGGAAACAAAGGGTCAGTGCGTGGATACGCAGAAAAGACGAAGGGGCAGCGCGTGGGTACGCAGAGGCGACAAAGGTGAATTGCGTGGGTACGCAGCGCGACAGTGTTTCAGGTGCGTGCTTACTGTTTGAGTACGTGGCGCGACAGTCTTTTTGGGTGCGTACCTACTGTGATAGTACGCGGCGCGATAGTTCTTCTGGGTGCGTGCTTTCTGTGTAGTATGCGGCGCGATAGTTCTTCTGGGTGCGTGCTTTCTGTGCAGTACGCGGCGCAATAGTACATTTTGGTGCGTACTGTACGCAGATCAGGGAAAGGAGCAGTGTGTGGCCACGCAGTACAGAAGAAGTAACTCTACGGGTATACGCAAAGAAGCAGAGGGTGAAGTGCGTAGCGACGCAGGCCAGTAAGAAGAAAACTGCGTATCTGTGTTAAGATCTTCTGTTGGTTGAATTTTTCTTGCTGTTTAGGTGTTCTGGGTTCAGTTCTGTTACTGTTGATCTGGTTATTGTAGCTTACTATATAATTTACATGTACTTGATGATCATTTGATGTATATGGATCCAGTTTGAAAATTTATGAAAAGTGGTCCTTGAAAAGAAGTAGGGGGTTGTAGTCCCTTTAGTAGAGTGGAACGATCAGAGAGTTGTAGGCCTCTGCAGGTTGCGGCCTGCGTACTGGTTAGGACTGCACAGTACAAGACCTTTGTAGGAGTTTTAATTTGAAAGAGAAGTAGACATATGCAGGCAGGTGGTTTTTCACCCACATTGGGTTTCCACCTTATATCTGGTGTTCTTTGATGTGACTGTATGCTTTTCTTATTCATGCTCATTATTTATGGTATTGGTATGCAAAAATAATTCAAAGTATAAATAAGAAAGATTTGGTAAAAGATTAAGATAATACTAATTCACCCCCCCCTCTCAGTATTATTGTCAACATTATTTTCCTTTAATGTTACAATTTCAAAGTCGTTTTCACTAAGGAATGCCAGCCATCCTGTTTTCCTAGCATTCGGGTTTGGCTGGTAAAATATGTATTTGAGACCAACATTGTTTATTTTTAGCTAAAATTTTCTTCCTATGAGATAGAGTTTCCACATTTTTAGAGCATGAATGATAGTTGCTAATTCTAAGTCATGTGTGGGATAGTTCTACTAATGATATTTTAATTTTCTGGATTCATAGCTAATTGCATGACCTCCTTACATTAGAACACCCCCTAATCCTTCTTTACATGAATTTGTGCATACAACAAAATCTTGATTGGGGTCAACTAATTTATGGATTGGAGTAGTAGTCAATAACTTCTTTAATTTCTCAAAGTTATCCTGACACTTCTGACTCCATTCAAACTTTGTCCCTTTCTTTTTCAAAGAATTAATTGGATGTGCCAATTTAGAAAATCCTTCTATAAATCTCCTATAATTCCCATAAAATACCTAACATCAACTACATCTTTAGGTACTGGTCATTCATTAACATCTCTTATCTTTTCTGGATCCACAACAATCCCTTCCTTAGATACTACATGTCCCAAATATTGAATTTGTTTATGGTAAAATAAGAATTTGCTAAACTTAGCATATACCTTATTTTATCTAAGTGTTTGGAGAACAATCTACAAATGTTGAATATGTTCTTCTTTACTCTTCAAGTAAACTAGAATGTTATCTATGAGTACAATGACAAATTTATCTAGAAAAGGACTAAGCACATCAAAGTGGATGGCACATTAGTGAGTCCAAATGGAAGTACCTTGAACACATAGTGTTCATATCTTGTTCTGAATGTTGTTTTGTGAATATACTCATCCTTGATCCTAATCTAATGGTATCTAGATCTCAAATCATTTTTTGAGAAAATTGACACTTCTTTGACTTGGTCAAACAAGTCATAAAAGTCATCAATTCGGGGTAAATGATTCTTGTTTTTTATGGTCATTTTATTAAGTTGCATGTAATCTATATAAATTCTTAGAGTCTCATCCTTTTTCCTAGCAAATAATACTAGTGCACCCCAAGGTGACACACTAGGTCTTATATACTTCTTATCCAACAATTCTTGCAATTGAATCTTTAATTCCATCAACTTGGGTATGCCCATTCTATATGGGGATTTTTATACTGGAACTACTCCATGAATGAGATCAATGATGATATATCTATCTCTTCTTGGAAAAATTCCTCGTGTTTCTTCAAGAAAAATATCTTTATCTTTCTCTATTATAGGGTATTCCTCAAGAGATGATTTTTGTTTATTATTAGAAAAATATTCAATCTAGACTACAAACATTTGGCAGCCTTTACGAGCATATTTCTCTAATTGTAAGGCATAAATTTTTCCCACATAAATGGTTCTTGGCACTCCTTTGACTATACAATCTTCTCCTTTATAATTAATGTAAGTGAAAGAATTTTCTACGAAATTTAAAATTGTTGTATGAGGTTCCAACCATTCCATCCCAACATGAATGTGATATGACCCCAAAGGTAAATTGTTCAGATCCAAATGAGTGTTCATTCCATTTAGATTTAATGAACAATTTTTACTAATTTATGCATCTTTTCTGTTAGCTCTTGTGGTCAGTTGTACTAACAAGGGTTTACTTTGATTTTCTTTTTTGAGTCCACACTTTTCGATTGTAGCAAGGGAAATATAACTTAGTAGAATCAGATTCAATTAGTATTGTGATATTTTTCTTATAAATTTTACCTTGGATTTTCATCATTGTGGACTGGTGATCCGTTTGTTGCACTAATCTTTGGGATATTGCAAGTAATGCCATTCACTCTAGAGGCTTCTTGCAAGTTATTTACTATTTCTCTTTTGTTTACAGTATTTTGTGGATAGTCTATCCACAAGTGGTTCTCATTGCATCCCTAACACTTGATTGGTGGTCTAGATGATTCAACAAAATTCCTATTTCTTGCTCTTTCCCCTTGTCTACCTTTTTGTCCTATATTTTTCTATTGATTTACATTCCTACTATAGTTTCCTCCTTGTTTGCTTCTAAAAGTGTTATAAAAGTAGGTTTCTTAAATACTTTTTTCTAAATATTGAACATTTCATGTTTTTTGGCCATCCAAATTTTAGAATTATTGCCTTTCTGTTTGTTATGGTTGAAACACAACATTTCCTTCCCAATAGTCTCATACATAGTTTTTAGATTGTCAAATTCAATTCTTCCTTTCAATAAAAAAGGTAGGCAACTAATAAATGTCTGTATTTTTATCTTTTCCTCTTTCAGATAAGGTACATATCTCAATAGGCTCATGAACTTATTTACAAAGTCATCCGTGATAGATTGTCCCTACCTTAGTTCATGAATTCTCTAGCCTTTTCATCAAATATATATTTTTGTTAGATATTTATTTTTAAACAATTTCCATGTTGAATTTTTGCTTATGATCCTCTTTATGGATTTATTTTCTTCCCACCATAAGTTCTCTTCACCGGTTAGTTGGTATGTAGCCAATCTGGCCTTTAATTTGCAAGGATAGTTGTAGACTTTAAAATACTTTAACATATTCAGAAGCCAAGCTTCTACTCCTTCTTCAGATTCTCCATCAAAGTTCAGAGGTATGATATTTTTAAATTCTCCTTGCAACTTAAATGTGGTCCTTTTCTTTTTGGATATGGTAATACTACTATCAATTTTTTGTTCTTCCCTTTCATCATACTCATGTGTTTTACTTTCACTAGAAGTTATAGAATCAAATCTATTAGAGGATTCACTTCTAGATCTCTTTTTATGATTTTCTTCGACATTCCTACCACCTCTTTTCCCTTCATGTTTTCTCAGTGAATAGTTATTAATTTCCTCTTGTTCATCTATAGCTTTGGATAGTTTTTCTTGATTGGATTTTATACTGTCTTAATATTCCTTCAAGCTATGCATCACTTAAAATATTTCTGATAAATGTTTGTTTGTATTACCGATTCATCCTTGCATATGATTCCAATTTTAGTATTAAGATCTTCACCTCCCCTAGGTGACCCTATATAAGTTTGTCAATTATTGTCTTCATCTATTCTTCAACTTTTCCTAAAAGTTGTTTGATTATATAATTATGATACAAAGAAAGTAATTGTTTTAGTTTAGGACCCATGAGAGGCCTAATTTTGCAACCTACAATTTTGATACCACTTGAAATACACCCCCATTTAACACATCTAATTTTTTTTCATGTTTAATGAATAAGAAGTAGATTTGTATTACTAGCTTTTAAATTTAAGCTTAATTATTGTCCTTCTTTTGACTGTCTAATAATAACAATTCTACCTTCCATTAACATTCTCTAGATCAAGATAAAATAGTTTAACTACTAAATATTATTGAATTATCTTCCTAAAAAGTTTTCCACTTTATGTGAGGATATCTTAGATATAATTCTTTACTCATTAAATCATTATCCTACTTGGATATTTATGTCCATACCCCTTACCTTTCACTCATAAAGGAATTATATATTTTTCTATAATTATTATTTTCTATATGATGGATTTTCAAAAATTGGGTACATTTTACTTATTATACCCTTGATTCACTTATAAGTTTTACACTTAATTTTCTCGGGGTAACCTCCCTTATCAATACATTTTATGCTCATAATATATATACCCTATCTTAATTTGGCTTTGTATTTTCTTAAAATTATATTAAATCCATTATTATACATATACCCTTTCTAACATGTACATATCTTTCTTTATTATTAAATCCTTTATTATAAATGTGTATATGTTATATATATACCCTTTCTAACATATACATACCCTTTCTTTATTTTCAAAACATGGTTTAGGTTGCCTTATTATTACATCATCTATATTTTTATAAAGTATCGCGACTAATGCATATATGCTAACCACACATAAGATGCATTATACCATTGTGTTATTTTAACGTCCAATATCAGATCACACACACTTGTGTCACTTTATGCTATTACGTTAATTCATATTTGATAATACATGCTCCAAAATTCAATTACCTATGTCATTATTCTAGAGTCTTTTACTAAATTGTCACATCACAATTTAGTATAGACACACCAACTTAATCTTCACGATGATATCCACGGTGTAGATTAAAACACTAAAGGTCAATGATGGCAATGAAATAGGTTGTCATTTAAAAGGTTTTTATGGCCGTTGATAATGTATTTAGACATTCAATAGATTTTGGCTTTCATCAAATGTATTTCCTCAACTCCTTATTGTTACTGCAATTGTAAGAAAGAGGAGAGTATTGGCTTTGTAAATTTCCTTTTGTTGGCCATCCATGGCAGAACTATTGATCTTTTCCCTAGTGGAGATTTTTCTTCGCCGGATGCGGTAATAGACTATCGATGAAGGATGCGGTAATGAAGGATCCCTAATTGAAAATGGAAACTTCTATATTCCAGCTTTAACCATTTCTTGGTATAATGAAATCAAATACTACCTACATCGCGGTACAAATCCTAGTGATCTCATTCCTAATCGGTGAAGGGTCTTTAAACTTAAAGAGGCCTCATATAAATTGATCCATGGAACCCTATTTCACCAAAATCATAATGGTTTCCTACTTAGATGTATAGAGAAATCAAATTTAGAAAATATTCTAAATGATTTAGATAAAAGGCCTAGTTGGGGCACATTTTAGAGGAAATACTATAGCCTATAAAATCCTTCGTGACGTTTTTTACTGGCCAACTCTATTCAAATATGTGCACACTCATGCACGTTAATGCATGAAATGCCAGAAGGTCACAAAATGGGAAAGAAATATTGCGCTCGCCATTCATCCAGTAGTAGAAGAGAGACCATTTCATTAATAGGGATTAGATATAGTCGGTGAAATTATGCCAAATTCATAGGAGCAACATAAATTTCCTTATCGTTAAGATTACTTTACTAGATAGATTGAAGTAATGCCTCTCAAGAAAGTAGATGAAAATCAAGTGATGTAACTCCTTGTTCAAAGTGTTATTATCAGGTTTGGAATTCCAAACTCTTTAGTATTTTATAGCCCCTCTTTAGTTCTCTTCTTTAAATCTCTGAATTTTCATTAGAAAGAGGAATAAGAATTAAATACTCAACCAACTATTATCTATAAGGGAATGGTTGTTCAAGTCATCAAACAAAAACTTGGAAAATATCCTTAAAAAGACTGTAGCACAAAACCAAAGGAACTTGTACAACATGCTTCCATATGTGCTATGGGTAGATAGAGTTACCCCTAAAGCCTCCATTAGTAACTTGTGTTTCTTTATGGTTTAAGGTCAAGAAGTTATCCATCCCTCTAACATCTTCCTACCATCCATGCAGTTAGCTCAATCAATGCAAGAAACCTAGTCCTTTATCCTGCAGCATCATGTTGGAAACAATGATAATACTAAGGGGGAGTGAATCAGTATTAAGGCTAATTTTGAACTTTGTATGCCAAATTACTTTTCTGATTCAAACTTAGAAACCATCCATATAACGATCAGCAATATGAAATCAACATACAAGCATACACACCATGAGCATCATACACATGAGACACAAGGTTTTACGTGGAAAGCCTTTTGAGAAAAACCACCATGCTTGTTGTTGTTATTGATGTAAAATAAGAGCACCTACTTTATTACATCAATCTTTTTTGTGAGAACTGACTCACGGGAAGCACCAAATCCCTTTGAATGTTTGCTATCATAGACTAGCAAGAAGCACCAAATCCCTCTTTTTATAGACACATGTCCATCTTACCAGAAGCACCATGTGAGGCATCAACCTCATAGAATTTTTGCAAGCACCAACTTGCCGCTCCTTGAATTTTTACAAGCCAAGTTGCAGGAGCCACAAATCCCCAAGCTTTCTCAAGAACCCACTAGAGATGGAAGCACCAACTTCCTATATGCAGGAACCAACCCACACTCAAATAGGAATTGTATGTTCTCTATAATTTGGCAGCCACTTTACCTAATATCAGGTTTTTTCTCTCTGCTCACACTTCTCACTATACAGCAGCCCACTAATCCTCTGGACGGGAATCACTCATCGTATTCCTCGCAACTTTGTTCTCTGCACTTCATCAGCAGTCACTCATCACTCAGCCTTCAACTCATAAGGCACACACACAACTCTCAGCCTTATTTCTCTCCACAGGCACCTTAAGCCTTTTTCGCAACATAGCGCACAGGAAACTTCTGCCTTACACAAAACGCACAGGAAACTTCAGCATTACTCACACCAGTGCAAGTCTCAGGGTCTCTTACCTCTGCATAGGCACTCTCAGCCTTTCTCTGCAAAACAGACTCTCTCTCAGCCTTACACAACAGTGCACTCACATAGATTTTTTCCACTTAGCTCTTTGGAAACTATGTTGCTTCCCCCTATTTTCTCATCTGAGCTTCCGGGTTTTTTTCCTCTACTTCCCCCCGATCGATGTTGCCTCACTGTCCTGCATTCACACTGCATGAGTGTACCTCCACATGGCTCTACCATTCTGTTGAAAATAGAAACAAGAAATGCTAAAAATAACATTGCTATAAATAGCATTTCAGGATATACTCCAACTCTGTTGGAAATAGAAAAAAATAGAAATGCTAAAAATAGCATTGCTATAAATAGAATTTTTGGGTATATTCCAATTTCAATTTGTCCTTGAATCAAAATTGAGAATTAAAATTCGAATTTAGTCTCACTAGCTGTTTGAAAAATAATTAATTAATTCATCTTGAGTGTATTACTTGGAGAAAATCAAACATGAAGTCTTTGTGAATACATGCAACAGTTATCCCTTTGATTGAGGAATTTATCTCTTAATTAAGGATATAAGGATGAGTTGTAATTAGTTATCTCAGTTAACTGAGTTAAGTCCAGTTAAATTAGTTCTAAACAGTTTGTGGAACTAATTACGAGTTTAGTTAGTTAATGCATGCATGCATGCAACTAGTGTTCTCCAGATAACTGAATATTCTCTCATAAATAACTCGTGCATGTCAGTTCAGACAGAGACCCAGTTGAGATTAAAGACAGGGACATTGTACTATCAGTTGGAGGAATTTTCCTATAAATGAAACTCATCCATGCAGAAGGAATTAATTCCTTTAGGATTGAGCAGTTATTTCAGAGGTCAGTGTTGTGTGTGAGGTGAGAATCACACAAGTTGCAGCTGGAGGACCTAGGAGAAACTGTGTAAGGAAATAGGAGGCTTGGAGGACTGAAGGGAGGCACATGATCCAGGTGGATGTTGGTGGCCACCCACCTATCCCATTTGGACTCCCACAACTGTCTCTTTCAGTTTTTCAGTTTCCTTAATTATAGCACAGTTTACTATTTTTAGCAGTTTTTCGGGTCTAACTTCGGAGCCGTTTTGAGCCCAAATTGACGTTTTTTGGGAAATCTACGCCAGCGGTTTTTTGTCTAGAAATTTTTTTTTTTCGTTGCATCCTCGGAGAATCTTTCAACGGGCTTATGGCTTCAACGGAGTTAATATTGACCAATTCGCGACCCAGGAAGTTATTACCAACTTACCCACAACGGGGCCCACCAATTGGCGTTTCATCTTCTAGGGTTAGGTTTTGGAATGTGAAGGGTTTTCCATTGTTTCTCAACAATAAATAGGCCTTCAAGCCTCATTGTAACACAGTTCAGAGGCATGTAGCCACACATCTCTTCTCAGAGATAAGCTACCATCGCCCTAGCTAGTTTATTTCTATTTCCGGTTGTAAGCATATTTCAGTATTTTCCATGAATGAAATGAAGTATTATTTCCGCTGCATCTTTGTGTATATGGTTATCTTTGTATTTTATTGCGTTCTTGTTTAAATTCGAATCAGCACATGTGTTGTCTATTCTATCTATGAGCAGCAGTGAGGGATTGTACTGAGAGCTGGATAGCATGTGAGCTAAAACTTTGTGTAATCCAGAGATATTTCCACTTGTATGATAGTACAGAGATCATGGTTTTTAGCTGAGGCTTTCCCCAAAATATTCTTCTGTGTTCATGTGCGATTGATTTCTCATTCTCTGTTATATGTGTTCTATTTGATCTTGCTCAAAATCGATTAAGATTCCACAAGTTTGATTGTAGAAGTAGAATAAGTATTTTGCTTTAGTACATTGCATAATCAATTTAATCTACAGTGATATTTCTACATGGTATCAAAGCTAGCTGATTTATAGTGAAATTTCTACATGGTATCAAAGCCAAGTTTATTAGAGCTAAGTTTATTGCAGCAAAGTTTATCGAAGCAGTGAATAGTATATGACGAAAAGAATTTGAAATTAAAAAATAAATAAAAATTGGGCCGCAAGTTTATAGAGCAGATTTGAATTTTTTTGTGCAAAATTTTTAGAAACAAATAGTAGATCTAGATTCCTTGTGAAAAATACCCAAATTCAAAAAACAAATCAGCTAAATCAGAGTTTGGATGAGGGAGATATTGCTGATTTAAAATCAGCACTTTTTCCAGAAAATTTCGTGACGGCGGGAAAGATGAAACAGATTGGTGTGCTAGCCAAGAACCTGTATGCACTTGAGGTACAAGATGCATGCAAAGCCTTGAGGATAAAGGCCAATGTTAGAGACTTGGTGGTTGAGAGGAATATTAAATTACCTCTCAACATGCAGCGCCAAAAGAAGTCTCAGACAATTGTGGAGGAGCCACAATTAAAGAAGTCAGCAGAGGGATCACATGCAGCCATACCTCTAGGTGTGAGGTGGGGTGATGTGAAGAGATAGTCCCAAGAAGGCTGAAATAGGGGCAGGATCCTTGAGGTACCCAACCTCTTTGATTAGACCTTCCTACGGGAGCCCCGACAAGGAGTAGCAGGACTGGCTAAGTGAGTAGAGACAGATGCAGATGGAGCAGCAGAGGGAGCTTCAGCATCAGAGGGCGTTTCTAGCCAAACAGGGAGGTCAGTTGGGAGATCAGTTACTTACTTCTCAATAACTGAGTTGTAGTGTAGCATTGGGAAACACGATGCAACATCATGAGTGGAGGTGTAATGCAGATGCAATGCTAGGAGATAGGACTAGCAGCAGCACGGATGCAGCAGGAGGAATCAGTGGGATTGATACAGTCAGATATCAAAGTGATAGAGGCTACAACAGTCATATACTGAAGAGCACAGAGGTTCAGAGTTTTTAGGCGATAGAGGATATAACATTCAGAGACTTTGATGACAGATGCATCATACTGATTCAGGTTGGATATTTTTTGTTTCTGAAGTTGTTGGAGCAACAACACTTGAGAGAAGTGTTGCATGCAAAACATTCCAAGGGTTCAGGATCAGGTTCGAGTTCAATTCCTTTCTTGTTGAGAGGAAGTGTTGAAAATAGCAACAAGAAATGCTAAAAATAGCATTTCAGGATATACTCCAACTCTGTTGAAAATAGCAAAATATAGAAATGCTAAAAATAGCATTTCGGAATATATTCCAATTTTCATTTGTCCTTGAATCAAAAATGAGAATTAAAAGTCGAATTTAGTCTCACTAACTATTTTGAAAAATAATTAGTTAATTCATCTTGAGTTAATTAGTTGGAGAAAATCAAACATGAAGTCTTTGTGAATACATGCAATAGTTATCCCTTTGATTGAGGAAGTTATCCCTTAATTAAGGAGATAAGGATGAGTTGTATTTTAGTTGTAATTAGTTAGCTTAGTTAACTGAGTTAAGTCCAGTTAAATTAGTTCCAAACAATATGTGGAACTAATTGTGAGTTCAGTCAGTTAATGCATGCATGCTTGCAACTAGTGTTCTCCATATAACTGAATATTCTCTCATAAATAACTCATGCATGTTAGTTTAGACAGAGACCCGGTTGAGATTAAAGACAGGGACATTATACTATTAGTTGGAGGAATTTTCCTATAAAGGAAACTCATCCATGCAGAAGGAATTAACTCCTTTAGGATTGTGCAGTTATTTCAGAGGTCAGTGTTGTGTGTGAAGTGAGAATCACACAAGTTGTGGCTGGAGGGCCCAGGAGAAACTGCGCAAGGAAATAGGAGGCTTGGAGGACTGAAGGAAGGTACATGTGTTGTCTATTCTGTCTATGAGTAGTATTGAGGGAATGTACTGAGACTTGGATAGCTTGTGAGTTAGAGCTTTGTGTAATCCGGAGATATTTCCACTATTATGATAATACAGAGATCGAGGTTCTTAGCTAAGGATTTCCCCAGAGTATTCTTCTGTGTTCATGTGTGATTGATTTCTCATTCTCTGTTATATGTGTTCTATTTGATCTTGTTCAAAATCCATTAAGCTTCCACAAGTTTGATTGTAGAAGTAGAATAAGTATTTTGCTTTAGTACATTGCATAATCAATTTAATCTACGGTGAAATTTATACATGGTATCAGAGCTAGTTGATCTATAGTGAAATTTCTGCATGCATTAACCATGAGGATGGGCACCTGACTATTCCTCCATATTGAGAATGAATTCTCAGTCCACCTACACACTCCAACTAGGTAAATTCCTCTATGTGTGCAACTCTCCTATCACTGAGGCTCTCCATGCTTATTCATGGTTTCACATCGCCTGGTTGTACATTGGCATGGCTTCTATGTGGATCATTTTGCTTATTGCCTTGTCTCAGAACTTTATATTGATCTTTGACAATTGCCATTTATTCCAACTACCAACTCTTCTTCTCTCATTTACTCTTCAACTGCCGACTCATCCAACCTTCAATACTCCTATGTGCTACTATATTAGAGCTTTTACACCACATTGCAATATCAGAGCCCAAACATCTTGTAACTCTATTAATAATATGTTACAATATTGCAATGCTTTGATTGGCCTTTAGTCCCTTTTTCTTAACTCTTTATTGCATCTCCACCATAGGACTGTTGCCAATGACATCGTTATAGCAGTTAGGTGTTAAGTCCTTTAGCATCCTATCAGGGACCTTTCTCCTCGTGTTATTTCTCTGCGCCCTTGGTTTTTTGGGCTCCATGACCAAGCACCAACAACATCGGAAGCTTCACATATCATAAATTTCTCCAAAATTCATTTAATGTGGAGTTCCAAAATCTCCAACCTCCAATATGCTCCACAACACTTAGGTACTAAACCTCACTCTAGGCTGTTGGCTCTATTAGTTTCCTCGACCAAATGCCAACACATTGGACCCCCTTATTGGAGCTTTTTCAATAATCAACTATTAGAAAGTTTTGATATCCTCAATCCTCCAATCAACGACTTCTAATATCACATCATCACTTCCACGTGGTGATTCCTTATAGGTGATATGTGTCACCTGGTTATGGCCCATAAGACCACCTAATATGGCTGAATATGCATTCCATGTGTCCTGTTGTACTGCCACATCATGTTGATGTCAGCTGCCACTTGTCCTTTATCATTGCCAATCAGATGTTGCCATGTGTCCTTATCGGAGCCATTCACATGTTGACATGTGTCCTTATCAAAGTCAATCATATGCCACCACATGTACTGCTAGAGGAGAGAGAAAAGGGCTCGCACACCTTTGGTTTTGCGATGCAATCCTTTGTTAATCTTCCTTTGGAATTCCTCGATGCTTTTAATGTTATCGGCGCTTTACCCATATCGGAAATTTTTAAAGGGTTCACACGAAGAATTTTTGATTCTCTGATTGTCGATATGCCTGATGTGTCGATTTGTGATTTCCAATATGCCTACTCCTCCAATGTGTGATCGTCGATATGCATCATGTTGCTAGACCTCCGATATGCGATGTGCTGGTATGCCTGACCTCCACTATGCGATTGTTGACATGGTTGATATCTGAGGTTGCGATTGTTGATATGGAAGATGCTCTGATGTTGTGATTGTTGATATCTTTGGACCTCCAATATGCGATCTTCGATAAAGCAAAGCTCCAATATTCCTTCCTAAGGCTTCAACCCTTAAACTTCAACCGACCATATATTTTGATCCAAGAGTCCATTGTTGGACTTCCACATATTGTTGGAAAACTTGTCTAGAGCATTATCCAATGGGAAGGGTCTGATGTATGCTTTGATTCCATATGCTACCTCTAATATGGCTCCAAACGCTTTGACACTCTTATGCTCCTTTATTCTCCGAATAGCTGAAATCACACCACCATGGAGGTCCTTTGCATGAAGCCTGTAACTATCATGGACTTCCATCTCATCCATCACTGTAATCATCATTTTATGGCTTCTCCAATAAGCTTTCTACTATGATGATTTTCTACATGAAGCTTACAGATACCATGGACTTCCATCTGGCTCATCACTGTAATCATCATTTTATGATTTTTCCATATCTATGGGTTGTGATGGATGATATGGAAGATTCTCCGACATTGCAATCAATGATATCTCTAGACCTCCTATATGCGATCTCTGATAAATCGGACCTTTGATATTCCTTCCTAATTCTTCAATCCTTGAACTTCATAAGACCATATATTTTGATCTAGGAGTCTATTTTGGACTTCCACATATTTTTGGAAATCTTGTTCAGAGCACTATCCAATGGGGAGGGTCCAATCTAGGCTTTGAGTCCATCTGCTACCTCTAAGATGGCTCCAAACTCTCTACCACTCTTCTTCACCTTGATTCTCAAGACAACCGAAATCACACCCACCATGGTGGTCCTTTCCATGAAGCCTACAACTATCATGGACATCCATCTGGTCCATCACTGTAATCATTAGTTTATGGCTTCTCCGATAAACCTACTATTGTGATGATTTTCTACATGAAGATTGCAACTGCAATGGAATTCAATCTGGCTCATCATTGTAATCATCATTTTATGACTTTTCTACCAAGCCTGATGCTATGATGATTCTCTACTTAAAGCTTGCAATTATCATAAGAATCCTTTTGAGCCAGGATCAACCATGGGATTCCTCCTTGGCCATCACTGCCAACATCTACTAAGACAAGCATCCAAGCTAGTCTGGTTGACATCAATGCCAACACTTAGGCAATGCCAACTACTCAACACATCTCCCCAGCATCACTGTTGACATAAATGCCAACACACTTTCAGATGACTTCACTAAGCTATTTTCCATCTAGATAATGCCAATTGTCTAACACATCATATCGATAAGGTACTTAATTTAGAAGAAGAGTGTCAGAAGGCGAAGCATAGCCGTCATGAGCACCAAGGCATAGTTAAGCACTGGTTTGACAAGAAATATGTTAGCAATAAGAGGTTTTAAGTAGTAGACTTAGTCCTGAAATGGGACAACTACAAGAAACCAAAAGGGAAACATACTAAGTTCCAAAACCTTTGGTTTGGGCCATTTATGATTAAGCAGTAGCTTTTCCCTAGTACTTTTAGACTCAAATCCTTGGATGGGAGTTTAGAAGGCATCCCTATCGATGTCCAACTATTATATGACCACTAGTGTGGTATTGTAGTTTTGTGTATAGTAGGTTGTCTTTTATTTTCCATTCCTCATAATTATAGTATTTTTATAAAAGGTTTCCGCCATAAGTTACCCTTATTACTCCTTTTTAAAGATAATTCATGGCACCCAAATAGCCTCTTAAGAGTGGAATGCATTATAAAACCCCGATTAATTTGTTGAAGAATACCTAGAGGGAAATATTTAACTACCAGAGCTAGTCATTAAAATTACCCTTTGTTTGGAGGAACTCTCACCTACTCTTAGAGCTTAAATTTTGAATGAGGCCAAGTTACCATTGGGACATTTTAGGTATTATCTTAGGAACCTACCCTAGTTCATATAAACAAAAATAACGGCCAATCTTTCATATTGACAATTTTCTCCTGAGCATAGTGCATGAGATTGGGAACTCGTAAAGTAAAGAAACTCTAAATACTAACCGTCTCACACTTTTAAGGGGCTTCTGGATACATCCCCCCACCTCACCAGGTTGCCTCCCCACAAAATATCATAAAACCTCAAAAAGGGAGAACTATATTTACATATCTATAAAGGATCTATGGCTTTGGAAAACATCACACATATGGTGACTAGAACATGGGTCTAGTTAAAAAGGGTTTAAGGAGAAACCTTATCTATGGAATTAAATGCCTATGGGTAAGATGGATCTACTCGTAGGTGCCCTCATTCAAAACATTATGGTTTCTCTATTAGGTTAAGCCTAGGATTGTAAAAAAAAAATCGAGTAAGAACGAATAAATCCCATATCTTGGTCCATAAATAACATCAGAAGGGTCTACCTTCATAAAATTTATGATTCAAGTCTTTATTGAAAATTTACGCTAGGAAATGTGGAACACAAAGAGGAGGATACTTAAACTTAGCTAGAGCTCATATTTACCCTGAAAAAATACTCAATATGATATCCAGATATAAGTAATGGATAAGATAATTGGTCCTCCTAGTAAGGTGCCAATTTTTGTGCCCAACAACCCCCCCCCCCCACCCACCAATTGAAAATTTGTATGGGGCCCCTCCATGGCTACCTTCCTATTGATCTAGGACCTCTTCCAAAGGAAAAGGATGCACTCTAAATAATTCCCTAGGCCTTAAAATTACCTCATCGGGGAATTTTTTTGTTTGATGATGTCCTATTGTATCAGACAACGAACATTGGGATATTGTGCATCCATTGAAAAATGCATCCTCACTACTTTCCCAACACTCATGACACAACGAATTTTTCCCCCTTCCCTCCTCATAATACTCTATAACGGAGTTTAGAAGTTGGAAGGAAGTGTTGTTAAGGTTTTGATACACATTCCCTCTCTTCAATTTCCTAATTATGACACTATAATGGGAAATATTTAGACTTAGAGAAGTTTTTACTAATTCTTAAGCTTATTCATCATCAATATCCATCCTTGTCTAGAATTGATCATGTTCTTCAAGGAATTTGTCTTTAAACTCTTTTGCAGAGGGTGAATATTATCTTTGCAAAGGTAACCTTCCACTTTTTTTTATTTAGTACACCACTATTAGCCATAATTACTATTGGTGTGGCCTTATTTCATTAATATCAAGATCCCGTGAGTGCATTCCTCAATCCTCGCACACACCTGACATTAATACATAGTTTAGCGTGACAAATTTCCTAGGTAGCATCAATGGTTAACATGTAACATATTAACATCTTGTCTCAATTTCCCTAATGTCTTCCCATTCACATTAATCCCTTAGGGGCGTCATTAAAGCCCGCCCTGAGCTATCATATTTCCATGCATCATTATAATGTTAACATGCAAGCTTTACCCCTGACTCCTTTCGAGTTGTGTGATCATATTATCTCTTAGGTCCATACTCTCTCTCAGCACTCTGACTTGCGCCCATAGATCAAAGACACACTAGTATTCAATTTTATTCCACTCAAAGTAAGAAATTATATTTGAATTCTTCTTTGGATTATACAAAGGCTATGTATTGTGAAGCCTACAATGGTTACTACATGTAAGTACCTAATATATAAAAGGCAATGTGATGTTGAAGACAACAAGGGAAAGGGATAGAAGCTCATATTTTCGAGCCCACAGTGTTAGATACTCTATGAGTGAATCCTTATATGGGAATACCATATATTTTGATGGGAGTGATATACACCCTTATTGGGGGGGAATCTATCACACCTACGCCAACTCCCATTTCAACACATGAGATGTGGAGTATCTGGTGATGTGTAATATCAAGAATTTTGAGTTACATCAAATCACCACAAGGTCGCCCATGATGCCATAAAATGATATGACCAGGTGGGATATGTTACAGGTCAACCTCTAGCAAGCAACCATAGTCAACAACAAAGGTGAAGTCATAGCGTCTCTAAAGTTCGATGCTTTTAATGAGATGTACCATCTCAAGCCATATGAAATTAAATTGAATAAGCAATTTTGGGATGATTTCTTCTTAACCCACCCAAAATTCATCAATATTGTGAAGGGTTGGTGTTGGGATAATGATTTGTTCAAGGAAAATTCCAACAAGTAATACCACGCATACCAGCTACGAGCACCATTTTGTCATATCTCAAAAATAATCAACAGACTCTGTAATGAGTTCAATGGTTCACATTTGAAATCTGAATTGTTTCCCTTGGCTACAAAAATAGTTTCTTTTTCTTTCCAACATAGGTTTGCTACAGAATTCTTGTGACCACTATGACAACTAATAGCTTAATTTTGGCATTTAAAAATTTCTTGTGAATTCTTTAATTCAAGACTATTTGACCAATTTTTAAGGAATAGTCTCTATTTTTTCCTTCAGGTAATTTCTTAACTATATTATTGCTCCTTTCTTTTTAGTTCCTTAATTCATTTCTTTTTTTATTCTATCATTATTTTGAATAGTTTTTTTAAGACAAAACCCTAACCATCTAGGTATAATTTTGTATTATTTTTGTTACTATTGGCACTTTGAATTTTCAAAGTTACAGTTTTCAACTATTTGCATGTTGCTATGCAAACAACAGTAACAATGTGTATATTGTGAAGGTTCATAAGGTATTTGTTAAAATTATGTTTTAGGTTTCTTAATATTATATATTATATATATATATATATATATATATATATAATATATATATATATATAGATATATAGATATATTATATATATTTTTTTGATTTATAACATGTATTCCTTTGTATTTTTTTGTTATGTTTTAACCAAAAACTAAACACTTTACTCCAAACCCTAATATAACTTCCTTGTCATGTACTTATTTATGGTATTTAAGCTATTAAGGAAGTCATCCCAAGTAAAATCCTTTATTAAATATTGTTCCTTTTATTCATAATTAATTCAGCTCATTTACATGTTGAAATGCAAATAAAAAATATATGCTCTTTTGTTGTCATGGGTATTAAAGTATTCAAAGTGGAATTTTATAAAAATTTCCTTCATAGAAATACCATGGGGTTTCCTTTTTGTTCATGAAGCTTTCAGATTTTTCATTCTAGGTCGAATGATCCCAAAACCATGGATTGATTTCTCTATGTGTTCATGAATATATATTCAATACATTCCAACAAGATTTTTTTTTACTTATCTTCTAAGTTATATATTGAAGTTGTTAATTTTTTCTTCCTTCTTGGAAGATTTCTTAGTTGCGGCCTTGCATGTCTATTATTGTATTTATTTATTTGTGCTTTCAACCTGGAATTCTTGTCAACTATAACTTAATGAGGTCACGTTGACCTACACTTCTATTAAATCAAAAAAAAAATTCTCTTTAATAATATATACAAAGGATGTTTATGTATCTAAACTTTGAGGCTATATCACAGTTTTCATATTTTTACACTCCCAAGTCCTTTAAATAATGGTCATATTCTCTCTTGTTTTTCTGTCTAAAATTGTGATTGCTTGGTCTTCTAGACATTATATACAATATTTATCATTCATTATTACCATATGAAATTTGTAGCTATACAAATGACATATCTTATGGTTTTCTCAAGGACCTACGTCACTCTTCTAGGGTTATGATTCTTTTACTTATTTATTTTGATTACTATGAGTCCTTATATGACTCATATATATATTATATATATATATATATATATATATATATTCTTTTCTCAAGTCTGAGTATTGTTAATTCTATAGTGGTGTTTTCACTATACTAATACAGAATATATGTATATTATTGTTTCCTAAGTTTTACTTTCCACCATTTGTAGCTAGCTAAATTTCAACTACTTGTATTTGCATTTATGAGAACAATTTAAATACTGAACTATCCCAGTTTTTTATTCAAATGCATATCTACTTTTACACATAAATGTTAGCAAAGAACATAAATTAATTTCCTTTAGACTAACTACTACTGTAATTTTTTTACAAATGTTTAAGGCATACATGAATGCATTAAAATGAAACATTTTAGTGAGTAATAGAACATTACATAGTTTCACATCATTAAGAAAAGCATCTATATGGTAGAAGTTTATGGCATCGACCTGATAATATCATTATGGGAATAATACAGGAGCTCACCAACTCCACCCAACAAATGACACTTTTCGCTCCAAAGAATCCCCCAAGCACAAATATGCAAGTTATCTCTTTCTTCTATTTTATTTTTTATCCTTTCTCTTGCACTTCCACAACTTTAAATCCTTCATACTTCCTTTCAGCAAGAATTAAAAAGTAGTTACTAGCTAATTTATGAGGCCTATTTACCAATTCCAAACAACATCATGTCTTTTAGGGAAGTTAAGGTTCAAACATATACATAATCATAATTAATCCAATCATTTAGATTAGATTCTTAGGAGTTAAAGAATGGGTAATCAATAACCAACATTAACTTGCATCCTCTATCTCTTTCGACTAGATGCAACTTCTATACTAATTTTTAGACTTTTTATTTTTATTAATAGCATAATGAGTACAATATTTACATCTAACCTTTAATAATTTATCACATTGATAAAACATTTCCAAATAAGTGTTTTAAATTTAATATGCAAACACACTTAAACATATATACAAATTTACATCAAAACCTTCACATCGTGGGATATCACATCATTAAATATATGGTTGTTTCTAAAATGATTTCTCGACTAGATGATTTCTCAAGATATAATTAGATCCTAGTATCTCACCTTGATTAGCTCAAAACCACTTTTAGGATGAAGTGGGAAATGTATGCATATCAAAGGATGTTGTTTGGCCCTATCAATGTGGGGATCCACTTTTAAAGAGCAATGGTAATGGCATTTAGAGGATGTATTAATTAAATAATGGTAGTCTACCTTAACAATGTGATAGTCTATTCAAAGAAAATGGATGACCATTTTTCAAACCTAAAGCACATATTTGAAAGATACTAAAATTATGGGATTTCTTTGAATCCAAATAATCCATTTTCGTGGTCACTGAAGGAAGAATCTTGGGGCTTATCATTTCCAAATCATAAATTATGATTGATCCCGACAGAACTAAGACAATTGTTGAGACGGAGCATCTGTGCAACAAAAAAATGATGCAATATTTTTTGTGAACTTTCAACTTTCTAAGAATATGTATCCCCCAACTTCAATGAAATAGTAAAACCCTTGCAAGAAATGATCAACAAGAGAGCAGGATTCAAATGGAAACATGAATAGAAGGAAGCCTTCTCAAAAATAACAAAGGCGATCATTGAAGCACCTATTCTTTTGATTCCATATTATAACCAATATTTCATTCTCTACACTTTGCTTTGAAAGGATCATATGCGGCAGTATTAACTCAAAAAGATTGAAAAGCCCACGAATGTCTAATCTCTTTCATGAGTTCAAGATTTCAAGGGGTAGAAATTTGATACCGAGAAGTCGATAAACAAGCCTTTGCAGTTTTCAAGGTGATAAAGAATTTCAGGCCTTATCCTTTAAATCGAAAACTAGGGTGATTTTCCCATACCCCATGGTCAAGAATTTTCTTATTTGAAAGGACCTTGAGGAGAAAAGTGAAAATTGGATGACTGCTATACAAGAATATGATTTAGAAATAAAATCTTCTAGAACTATTAAGGGGAAAAGTTTGTATAATTTATTTTCAAAGAATGACTGAAAATAGACTATCGATTAAGGATGTGGTAATGAAGCATCCCTAAGTGAAAAGAGAAACTTCTATATTCCATCTTTAACCATTTCTTGGTATAAGGAAATCAAATACTACCTACATCATGGTACAAATCTTAGTGGCCTCACTCCTAATCAGTGAAGGGCCTTTAGACTTAAAGTGGCCTCATATCAAATTATCAATGGAATCTTGTTTCACAAAAATCATGATGGTGTCCTACTTAGATGTATAGAGAAATAAAATTTAGAAAATATTCTAAATGATTTACATAAAAGGCCCAGTTGGGGCACATTTCATAGGAAATACTATAACCCATAAAATTATTCATGTCGTTTTCTACTGGCCAACTCTATTCAAATATGTGCACACCCATGCACATAAATGCATGAAATTCCATAAGGTCACAATATGGGAAAGAAATATTGTGCTCCCCATTCATCCAATAGAACATGAGAGACCATTTCATCAATGGGGATTATATATAGTCGATGAAATTATGCCAAATTCATAGGAGCAACACAAATTTTCTTATCTCTAAGATTACTTTACTAGATGGATTGAAGAAATTCCTCTCAAGAAAGTAGATGAAAATCAAGTGATATAATTCCTTGTTCAAAGTGTTATTATCAGGTTTGAAATTCTAGACTCTTTAGTATTTTATAACGCCTCTTAATTATTTTCTTTAAATCTCTCAATTTTCATTAGAAAGATGAATAAGAATTAAATACTCAACCAACTGTTATCTATAAGGAAATAGTTTTTCAATTCATCAAACAAAAACTTGGCAAATATCCTTAAGAATACCATAGCACAACACCAAAGGAACTTGTACAACATGCTTTCATATGCGCTATGGGCAGATAGAGTTACCCCTAAAGCCTCCATTAGTAACTTGTGTTTCTTTATGTTTTAAGGTCAAGAAGCCATCCGTCCCTCTAACATCTTCCTACCATCCCTGCAATTAGATCAATTGGTGCAAGAAGCCTAGTCCTCTATCATGCAGCATCCTATTGGAAACAATGATAATATTGAGAGGGAGGGTGAATTAGTATTAAGGTTAATGAAAATTTTTATGCCAATTTACTTTTCAGATTTAGACTTGGAAACCATCCATATAATGAGCAGCAATATGAAATCAACATACAAGCATACACACCAGGAGCATCATACACATGATACACAAGGTTTTACATGCAAACCCTTTCAAGAAGAAAAACCACCAAGCTTGTTCTACTTATTGATGTAAAATAAGAGCACCTACTCTATTACATCATTCTATTTTGTGAGAACCCACTCATAGGAAGCACCAACTCCCTTTGATTGTCTGCTAGCACAAATTAGCAAGAAGCACCAACTCCCTCTTTTTGTAGACACCTGTCCAGCTTACTAGAAGCACTATGTGAGAAATCGACCTCACGAATTTTTGCAAGCACCAACTTACTACTCCTTGAATTTTTACAAGCCAAGTTGCAAGAGCCACAAATCCCCAAGCTTTCTCAAGCACCCACTAGAGACAGAAGCACCAACTTCCTATATGCAGGAACCAACCCACACTCAAATAGGAATTGTATGTTCTTTGTAATTTGGTAGCCACTTTACCTGATATCAGGTTTTTTTTCTCTCTACTCACACTTCTCACTCTACAACAACCCACTGATCTTCTCAACAGGAGTCACTCATCGTATTCCTCACAGCTCTATTCTCTGCACTTCATTATTAGTCACTCATATCTCGGCCTTTGGCTCTTTAACGCACACACACAACTCTCGGCCTTATTTCTCTACACAGACACTTTCAGCCTTTTTCGCAGCACATGCAACTTCCACCTTTACTCACAATACATAGGAAGCTTCTGCCTTACACACACCACATAGGAAACTTCGGAATTACTCACACCAACACAACTCTCAGGGTCTCTTTCCTCTGCATACGCACTCTCAGCCTTTCTCTGCAGAACATGCTCTCTCTCTGACTTACACAACAATGCACTCACACATATTGTTTTCCACTTAGCTCTTTGGAAACTATGTTTCTTTCCCCCTATTTTCTCATCTGATCTTCTGGGTTTTTTTCCTCTACTACCCCCCATTGGATGTTACCTCATTGTCCTACATTCACACTGCATGAGTGTACCTTTGCATGGCTCTACCATTCTGTCATTGCGTCTAACTTGGTCTTTATCACTGCATTAACCATGAGAATGGGCACCTGACTATTTCTCCATAATGAGAATGAATTCTCAGTTCACCTACACACTCCAACCAAGTACATTCATCTATGTGTGCAACTCTCCTATCACTGGGGCTCTCCATGCTTATTCATGGTTTCACATTGCTTGGTTGTACTTTGACATAGCTTCTCTGTGGATCATTTTCCTTGTTGCCTTGTCTGAGAGTTTTCTATTGATCTTTGACATTCACCATTTATTCCAACTACCAACTCCTCTACTCTCATTTACTCTTCAACTTCCGACTCATCCAACCTTCAATACTCCTCTGTGCTGTTGTATCGGAGCTTTTACACCATAGTGCAATATCAAAGCCCAAAAATCTCGTAACTCTATTAAGAATATGTTACAATATTACAATGCTTCGTTTGGCCTTTAGCCCCTTCTTCTTAGCTTCTTATCGCATCTCCAGCATAGGGCCGCTACCAATGTTCATCGATATAACACTTAGGTGTTAAGTCCTTTAATATCATGTTGGGGGCCTTTCTCCTCATGTTATTTCTCTACACCCTTGGTTTTTTTCACTCCATGACCAAGCACCAAAAACATTGAAAGCTTCACATATCATAACTTTCTCCAAAATTCATTTAATGTGGAGTTCCAAAATCTCCAACCTACGATATGCTCTGAAACACTTAGGTTCTAAACCTCACTCTACTTCCTTGGATCTATTAGTTTCCTCAACCAAATGCCAACACATTGGAGCCCCCTTATCAGAGCTTTTTCAATAATCAACTATTATAAAGTTTTGATATCCTCAATCCTCTAATTGGCGACTTCCGATATGACGTCATCACTTCCATGTGGCGATTCCTTAGAGGTGATATGTGTCACCCGATTATGGCCCATTAGACCACCTAATATGGTTGAATATGCCTAGCATGTGTCCTATTGTACTGCCATGTCATGTCGATGTAAGATGCCACTTGTCCCTTATTGAAGCCAACCAGATGTTTCCATGTGTCCTTATCGGAGCCAATCACATGTTGACATGTGTCCTTATAAGAGTCAATCATATGCCACCACATGTCCTGCTAGAGGAGAGAGAAAAGGGCTCAGACACCTTTGGTTTTGTGATGAAATCCTTTGTTAATATTCCTTTGCCATTTCTTGGTGCTTTTAATGTTATCAATGATTTACCCATATCGCAAATTTTTAAGGGTTCACATGAAGAAGTTTTTATTCTTCGATTGCCGATATGGCTGATGTGTCGATTTGTGATTGCTAATATGCCTAATCCTTCGATGTGCGATTTTCGATATGCATGATGTCGCTCGACCTCCAATATGAAATTTGTTGGTATGCTTGACCTCCGATATGCGATTGTTGATATGGTTGATCTCCGAGGTTGTGATCATCGATATGGAAGATGCTCTGATGTTGCAATTGCTGATATCCTTGGACCTCCAATATGTGATCTTCGATAAATCGGACCTCCAATATTCCTTCCTAAGGCTTTAACCCTTGAACTTTAGCTGACCATATATTTTGATCCAGGAGTCTATTGTTGGACTTCCACATATCGTGGGAAAGATTGTTAAGGGAATTATCCAATGGGGAGGGTCTGATGTAGGCTTTCAGTCCATATGATACCTCTAATATGGCTCCAAACACTCTGACACTCTTCTTCTCCTTTATTCTCCGAACAGCCGAAATCACAGCCACCATGGTGGTCCTTTGCATGAAGCTTGTAACTATCATGGACTTCCATCTGGTCCATCATTGTAATCATCATTTTATGGCTTCTCCAATAAGCTTACTACTGTGATGATTTTCAACATGAAGCCTGCAGCTACCATGGACTTCCATCTGGCTCATCACTATAATCATCATTTTCTAACTTTTCCATATCTATGGGTTACGATCGTCGATATAGAAGATTCTCTAATGTTGTGATCGTTCATATCTCTGGACCTCTTATATGCGATCTCAAATAAATCAGACCTTTGATATTCCTTCCTAATTCTCCAATCCTTGAACTTCATAAGACCATATATTTTGATCCAAGAGTCCATTGTTGGACATCCACATATTATTGGAAAGCTTGTTTAGAGCACTATCCAATGGGGAGGGTCCAATCTAGGCTTTGAGTCCATCTACTACCTCTAAGATGGCTCCAAACTCTCTACCACTCTTCTTCACCTTCATTCTCAAGACAACTGAAACCACACCCACCATGGTGGTCCTTTCCATGAAGCCTACAACTATCATGGACATCAATCTAGTCCATCACTGTGATCATCATTTTATGGCTTCTCCAATAAACCTGCTATTGTGATGATTTTCTACATGAAGATTGCAACTGCCATGGAATTCCCTCTGGCTCATCACTGTAATCATCTTTTTATGACTTTTCTACTAAGCCTGATGCAATGATGAGTCTCTACTTAAAGCCTGCAATTATCATAGGAATCCTTCTGAGCCATGAACAACCATGGGATTCATCCTAGGCCATCACTGCCAACATCTACTGAGACAAGCATCCAAGCTAGTCTAGTTGAAATCAATGCCAACACTCCTACCAACACTTAGGCAATGTCAACTGCCCAACAAATCTCCCCATCATGACTATTGACATAAATTCCAACACACTTTCAGAAGCCTTCACTAGGCCATTTTCCATCCAGACAACGCCAACTGTCCAACAAATCATATTGATAAGCTACTTAATTTAGAAGAAGAGTGTCATAAGGAAAAGCATAGGCTTCATGAACACCAAGCCATAGTTAAGCATTGGTTTGACAAGAAATATGTTGGCAATAAGAGATTTTAAGTAGGAGACTTAGTCCTGAAATGGGACAACTCCAAGAAACCAAAAGGGAAACATACTAAGTTCCAAAACCTTTGGTTTGGGCCATTTATGATTAAGCAGTAGCTCGGCCCTAGTACTTTCAGACTCAAATCTTTGGATGGGAGTTTAGAAGATATCCCTCTCAATGTCCAACTGTTAAAGCACTACTATGTCTGGCCTTTAGTGTGTTATTGTAGTTTTGTATATACTAGGTTGTCTTTTATTTTCCCTTCCTCATAATTATAGTATTTTTATAAAAGGTTGCCACCATAAGTTACCCTAATTACTCCTTTTCATGATAATTCATGGCACCCAAATGGTCTCTTACTAGTGGAATGCATTATAAAATCCAAATTAATCTGTTGAAGAAGACCTACAGGGAAATATTTAACAACCAAAGCTAGTCATTAACATTACCCTTTGTTTGGTGGAACACTCACCTACTCTTAGAGCTTAAATTTTGAATGAGGCCAATTTACAATTGGGAACTTTTAGGTATTATCTTAGGAACCTCCCCTAGTTCATATGAATAGAAATAAAGGCCAACCTTGCATTTTGACAATTTTCTCCTGAGCATAGTGCATGAGCTTGGGAACTCACAAAGTAAAGAAACTCTAAATACTAACCATCTCACACTTTTAAGCAGCTTCTTAATACATCCCCCCACCTCACTAGGTTGCCTCCCCACAAAAGATCATAAAACCTCAAAAAGGGAGAACTATATTTACATATCTATAAAGGATCTATGGCTTTGGAAAGCACCACACATTTGGTGACTAGGACATGGGTCTAATTAGAAAGGGTTTAAGGAGAAACCTTATCTATGGAATTACATGCCTATGGGTAAGATGGCTCTACTCGTAGGTGCCCTCATTCAAAACATTATGGTTTCTTTGTTGGGTTAAGCATAGGATCGTAAAAAAAATTGAGTAAGAACTAATAAATCCCATATCTTGGTCCATAAATAATATTGCAAGGGTCTACCTTCATAAAATTTTATGATTCACGTCTTTATTGAAAATTTGCGCTAGGATATGTGGGACACAAAGAGGAGGATGCTTAAACTTAGCTAGAGCTCATATTTACCCTGAAAAAATACTCAATATGATATCTAGATATAAGTAATGGACAAGATAATTGATCCTCCTTGTAAGGTGCCAATTTTTGTGCCGAACAACACCCCCCCCCCCCCCTAGCAATTAAAAATTTGTATGAGGCCCCTCCATAGTTGCCTTCCCATTGATCTAGGACCTCTTCCAAAGGAAAAGGATGCACTCATCCTAGGCCTTAAAATCACCTCATCAGGAAATTTTCTTGTTTGATGATGTCCTATTGTATCAGAGAACGAACATTGGGATCTTTTGCATCCATTGAAAAATTCATCCTCGCTATTTTCCCAACACTAGTGACACAATGAATGTTTCCCCCTTCCCTCCTCATAATACTCTATATCTAAGTTCAAAAGTTGGAAGGAAGTTTTGTTAAGGTTTTGATACACATTCACTCTCTTCAATTTCCTAATTATGATGCTATAATGAGACATATTTAGACTTAGAGAACATTTCTACTAATTCTTAAGCTTATTCGTCATCAATCTTCGTCCTTGTCTAGAATTAATAATGCTCTTCAAGGAATTTGTCTTTAAACTCTTTTGTAGAGGATGAATATTATCTTTGTAAAGGGAACCTTCCACTTTTTTTATCTAGTACACCACTATTAGCCATAATTAATATTGGTATAGTCTCATTGCATTAATATCAAGATCCCCCAAGTGCATTCCTCAATCCTCGCACACACCTAATATTAATACATAGTTTAGCATGACAACCTTCCTAGGTAGCATTAATGCTTAACATGTATCATATTAACATCTTGTTTTGATTTCCCTAATGTCTTCCCATTCACATTAATCCTGTAGGGGCAGCATTAAAGCCTTCCCTAAGCTATCATATTTCCATGCATCATTATAAAGTTAACATTCAAGCTTTACCCCTGATTCCTTTCGAGTTGTGTGATCGTATTATCTCTTAGGTCCATACTCTCTCTCAGCACTCCGACTTGTGCCCATAGAGCAAACTCACTAGTATTCAATTTGATTCCTCAAAGTAAGAAATTATATTTGAATTCTTCTTTGGATTATACAAAGGCTATGTATTGTGAAGCTTACAATGGTTACTACATGCAAGTACCTAAGATATAAAAGGAAACATGGTGTTGAAGACACACAAGGGAAAGGGAAAAAAGCTCATATTGTCAAGCCCATATTGTTAGATCCTCTGTGAGTGAATCCTTGTATGGGAATACCATATATTTTGATGCGAGTGATATACACCCTTATTGGGGGGGAATCTATCAAATCTACACCAACTTCCATTTCAACACATGAGATGAGGAGTATCCGGTGATGTGTAATATCAAGAATTCTAAGATACATCAAAACACCACAAGGTTTCTCGTGATGCCATAAAATGATATGACCAAGTGGGATATGTTACAGGTCAACCTCTAGCAAGTGACCATAATCAACAACAAAGGTGAATTCGTAGCCTCTCTAAAGTTTGATGATTTTAACGAGATGTACCATCTCAACCCATATGAAATTAAATTGAACAAACAATTTTGGGATGATTTCTTTGCAACCCACCCAAAATTCATCAATAATGTGAAGGGTTCGTGTTGGGATAGTGATTTGTTCAAGGAACATTCCAACAAGTAATACCACACATACCATCTAAGAGCACCATTTTGTCATCTCATGAAAATAATCAACAGGCCCTGTAGTGAGTTCAATGCTTCACATTTGAAAATTGAATTGTTTCCCTTGGCTACAAAAACAATTTCTTTTTCTTTCCGATGTAGGTTTGCTACAGAATTATTGACACCACTATGATAGTTGATAGCTTAATTTTGACATTTAAAATTTCTTGTGAATTCTTTAATTCAAGATTATTTGACTAATTTTTAAGGAATGGTCTCTATTTTTTCCTTCAAGTAATTTCTCAACTATAGTACTGCTCCTTTCTTTTTAGTTCCTTAATTTGTTTCTCTTTTTCTTCTATCATTATTTTGAATAGGGTTTTTAAGACAAAACGCTAACCCCTTAGGTATAATTTTGTATTATTTTTGTTACTATTGGCACTTTGAATTTTCAAAGCTGCAATTTTCAACTATTTGCATGTTGCTAAGCAAACATGCAATTTTCAACTATTTGCATGTTGCTGAGCAAACAATGGTAACAACGTGTATATTGTGAAGGTTCATAAATTTTTTTTTAAATTATGTTTTAGGATTTATATATATAACTAGTATTCCTTTGTATGCTTTTGTTTTGGTTTTAACCAAAACTAAACACTTTACTCCAAACCCTAATATAACTTCCTTGTCATGTATTATTTACGGTATTTAAGCTATTCAGGAAGTCGTCCCAAGTAAAATCCTTTATTAAATATTGATACTTTTATTCATAATTAATTTAGTTCATTTACATGTTGAAATGCAAATAAAAAATATATTCTCTTCTGTTGTCACAGGTATTAAAGTATTCAAAGTGGAATTTTGAAACATTTTCTTTCATAGCAATACTGCGGGGTTTCCTTTTTTCTCATGAAGATTTCAGATTTTTCATTCTAGGTCGGACGATCCCGAAACCCTGGATTTCTCTATGTGCTCATGAATATATATTCGATACATTTCAACCAGATTTGTTTTTACTTATCTTCTAAGTTATATATTGAAGATGTTAATTTTTTCTTCCTTCTTGGAAAATTCCTTAGCTACGGCCTTGCATGTTTGTTATTGTATTTATTTAATTGTGCTTTCAACCTGGAAATCTTGTCAACTATTACTTAATGAGGTCACATCGACCTCCACTTCTATTAAATCAATTTTTTTCTCCTTAATAATATATACAAAGGATGTTTATGTATCTGAACTTTGAGGCTACATCACTGTCTCATATTTTTACATTCCCAAGTTCTTTATATAATGGTCATATTCTCTCTTGTTTTTCTATCTAAATTTGTGGTTGCCTAGTCTTCTAGACCTTATATACAATATTTATCATTCATTATTACCATATGAAATTTGTAGCTATACAAACGACCTAGCTTATGGTTTTCTCAAGGACCTATAGTCACTCTTCTAGGGTTATGATTCTTATACTTATTTATTTTGATTACTATGAGTCCTTATACGACTCATATATATATATATTATATATATATACACACCACACACACACACACACACACACACACACACACACATATATATATATATATATTCTTTTCTCAAGTCTGAGTATTGTTAATTCTATAGTGGTGTTTTCACTATACTAATATAGAATATATGTATATTATTGTTTCCTAAGTTTTACTTTCCACCATATGTAGCTAGCTAAATTTCAACTACTTGTATTTGGATTTATGAGGACAATTTAAATTCTGAACTATACCAGTTTTTTATTCAAATGCATATCTATTTTTACACATAAATGTTAGCAAAGAAAAGAAAGTAATTTCCTTTAGACTAACTACTGTAATTTTTTTACAAATGTTTAAGTCATACATGAATGCATATAAAATGAAGCATGTTACTCAGTAACATAACATTATATAGTTTCACGTCATTAAGAAAAGCATCTATATGGTAGAATTTTAGGGTACCGACTTGATAATATCATTATGGAAATAATATAGGAGCTCACCAACTCCACCCAACCAATGACACTTTTCACTCCAAAGAATCCCCCCAAGCACAAATATGCAAGTTATTTCTTTCTTCTATTTTATTTTTTATCATTTCTCTTGCACTTCCATAGCTTTAAATCTTGCATACTGCCTTTCAGAAAGAATAAAAATGTAAAATACCCCTTACCAATCATTTGATATTTGGTAATTACCTCTGCCTCACCCAACAGGTGATAGGTAGTTGGTAGCTCATTTATGAGCTCTATTTACCAATTCCAAACAACATCGTGTCTTTAAGGGAAGTTATGGATCAATCATATACATAATCATAATTAATCCAATCATTTATATTAGATGCCTAGGAGTTAAAGAATGGGTAATTAATAACCAACATTAACTTTCATCATTTATCTCTTTCGACCATATGCAACTTCTATACTAATTTCTAGACTTTTTATTTTTATTAATAGCATAATGAATACAAGATTTACATTTGACCTTTAATAATTTATCACAATGATAAACCATTTCCAAATAAGACTTTTAAAGTTAAGATGCAAATGCAATTAAACATATATAAAAATTTACAACAAAAGCTTCACATCACGGGATATCACATCATTAAATATATGGTTGTTTCTAAAATGATTTCTCTACTAGATGATTTCTCAAGATATAATTAGATCCTAGTATCTCACCTTGATTAGCTCAAAACCACTTTTAGGATGAAGTGGGAAATGTATGCATATCAAAAGATGTTGTTTGGCCCTATCAATGTGGGGATCCACTTTTAAAGAGAAATGGTAATGGCATTTGGAGGACTTATTAATTAAATAGTGGTAGTCTACCTCAATAATGTGATAGTCTATTCGAAGAAAAGGGATGACCATTTTTCAAACCTAAGGCACATATTTGAAAGATACTGAAATTATGGGATTTCTTTGAATCCAAAATAATCCATTTTCGTGGTCACTAAAGGAAGAATCTCGGGGCTCATCATTTCCAAATCATAACTTATGATTGACCCTGAGAGAACTAAGACAGTTGTTGAGATGGAGCATCTGTGCAACAAAAAAATGATGCAATTTTTTTTGTGAACGATCAACCTTCTTAGAATATGTATCCCCAACTTCACTGAAATAGTTCCTCGCAAGAAATGATCAACAAGAGAGAAGAATTCAAATGGAAACATGAATAGAAGGAAGCCTTCTCAAAAATAACAGAGGTGATCATTGAAGCACCTATTCTTTTTATTCCATATTATAACCAATATTTCATTCTCTAGACTTTGCTTTGGAAGGATCATATGTGGCACTATTAACTCAAAAAGATTGAAAAGTCCATGAGTATCCAATCTCTTTCATGAGTTCAAGATTTCAAGGGGTAGAATTTTGATACCCAGAAGTCGATAAACAAGCCTTTGCAGTGTTCAAGGTGATGAAGAATTTCAAGCCTTATCCTTTAAATCTAAAACTAGGGTGATTTCCCCCTACCCCATGGTCAAGAATTTTCTTATTTGAAAGGACCTTGAGGAGAAAAGGTAAAATTGGATGACTACTATACAAGAATATGATTTAGAAATAAAATCTTCTAGAATTATTAAGGGGCAAAGTTTGTGTAATTTATTTACAAAGAATGACAGCAAATAGACTATTGATGAAGGATGCGGTAATGAAGCATCCCTAATTGAAAAGGGAAACTTCTATATTCCAGCTTTAACCATTTTTTGGTACAATGAAATCAAATACTACCTACATCATGGAACAAATCCTAGTGATCTCACTCCTAATCAGTGAAGGGTCTTTAGACTTAAAGTGGCCTCATATCAAATTATCAATGGAATCTTGTTTCACCAAAAACATGATGGTGTCCTACTTAGATGCATAGAGAAATAAAAGTTAGAAAATATTCTAAATGATTTACATAAAAGGCCCAGTTGGGGCACATTTAAGAGGAAATACTAGAACCCATAAAATTCTTTGTGTCATTTTCTACTAGCCAACTCTATTCAAATATGTGCAAACCCATGCACGTAAATGCATGAAATACCATAAGGTCACAAGATGGGAAAGAAATATTGTGCTCCCCATTCACCCAGTAGAACAAGAGAGACCATTTCATGAATGGGGATTAGATATAGTCGATGAAATTATGCCAAATTCGTAGGAGAAACACAAATTTTCTTATCGCTAAGATTACTTTACCAGATTGATTGCAGTAATGCCTCTCAAGAAAGTAGATGAAAATCAAGTGATGTAATTCCTTGTTCAAAGTGTTATTATTAGGTTTTAATATCTAGACTCTTTAGTATTTTATAACACCTCTTAATTCTCTTCTTTAAATCTCTCAATCTTCATTAGAAAGAGGAATAAGAATTAAACACTCAACCAACTATTATCTATAAGGGAATAGTTTTTGAAGTCATCAAACAAAAACCTGGCAAATATCCTTAAGAAGACTGTAGCACAACAACAAAGGGAATTGTACAACATGCTTCCATATGCACTATGGGCAGATAGAGTTACCCCTAAAGCCTCCATTAGTAACCTGTGTTTCTTTGTGATTTAAGGTCAAGAATCCTTTTGTCCCTCTAACATATTCCTACCATCCCTATAGTCGGATCAATCAGTGGAAGAAACCTAGTCCTCTATCATGCAACATCATGTTGGAAACAATGATAATATTGAGAGGGGGGGTGAATTAGTGTTAAGGTTAATTTAAAAATTTTATGCCAAATTAATTTTCACATTCAGACTTGGAAACCATCCATACAATGAGAAGCAATATGAAATCAACATGCAAGAATACACACCATGAGCATCATACACATGAGACACATGGTTTTAAGTGGAAACCCTTTTAAGAAAAAAACCACCAAGCTTTTTGTTGTTATTGATGTAAAATAAGAGCACCTACTCTATTAGATCAATCTATTTTGTGAGAAGCCACTCATAGGAAGCACCAACTCCCTTTGAATGTTTCCTAGCATAGACTAGTAGGAAGCACCAACTCCCTCTTTTGGTAGACACCTGTGCAGCTTACCAGAAGCACCATGTGAGGCACCAACCTCATGGATCTTTTGCAAGCACCAACTTGCATCTATGTGGATTTTTGCAAGCCAACTTTCAGGAGGCACAAACCCCCAAGATTTCTCAAGCACCCACTAGTGATGGAAACACCAAATTCTTGTATGCAGGTCTCAACCCACACTCAAATAGGAATTGTATGCTCTATGTAATTTGGTAGCCACTCTGCATGATATCAGGTATGTTATATCTGCTCACACTGCTCACTCTATAGCAGCCCAATGATCTACTCAACAAGAGTCACTCCTCCTAGTCCTCATAGCTTTATTCTCTAAACTTCATTAGTAGTCACTCATCTCTCAACCTTTGGCTCTCCAAGGCACACACACAACTCTCGGCCTTCTTTCTCTACACATACACCTTTGTCCTTTCTCGCAGCATAGGAAACTTCCACCTTTACTCACAGTGCACAGGAAACTTCTGCCTTCACACAACCAACTTTGGCCTTACTCATAGAGCACAACTCTTAGGGTCTCTTACCTCTGCATAGGCACTCTCAGCCTTTCTCTGCAAAATAGGCTCTCTCTCAGCCTTACACAACAATGCACTCACATAGAGTGTTTTCCACTTAGGTCTTTGGAAACTATGCTTTTTTCCCCTATTTTCTCATCTAATATGCTGGGTTTTGTTCCTCTACTACCCCTTGATTAGTGTTTACTCATTATCCTGCGTTCACACTATGTGAGTGTACCGTTACATGGCTCTACCACTTTTTTGTCGCATCTCACTTGGTCTCTGGCACTACATTGACCATGATAATGGGCACCTGACTCTTTCTCCATTCTAAGAATGAATTCTTAGACCACCTACACACTCCAACCAGACACAGTCCTCTATGTGTGCAACTTTCCTATCATTGAGACTCTCCATGATTATTCATGGTTTCGCACGCCTTGGTTGTACTTCGGCATGGATTCTCTATCGACCTTTGTCCTTGTTGCCTTGTCTCAGAGTTTTATGTTGATCTTTGACTTTCTCCATTTATTCCAACGACTAACTCCTCTATGCTCATTTACTCTTGAGTTTCTGACTCATCCAACCTTCAATACTCCTTTGTGTTGTTATATCGGAGCTTTTACACCACAATGCAATATCGAATCTCAAACATCTTGTAACTCTATTAAGAATATGTTAAGATATTAAAATGATTTTACCACAATGTTGCTCCTTGATTCTCTGGATAACTAAAATCACACCAACCATGGTGGTCTTTTGCATGAAGCCTACAACTATCATGGAATGCCATCTGGTCCATCATTGTAATCATCATTTTATGGCTTCTCCAATAAGCCTGCTAATGTGATGATTTTGTACATGAATCCTGCAGCTACCATGGAATTCCATCTAGATCGTCACTCTAAACATTAATTTATGACTTTTCCACTAAGCCTAATGCTATGATGATTCTCTACCTAAAGCTTGTAGCTATCATAGGAATCCTTCTGAGCCATGACCAACCATGGGATTTCTCTTGGGCCATCACTACCAACATCTGTTGTGACAAGAACCCAAGCTAGTCTGGTTGAGATCAATTCCAACACTCCTACCAATAGTTAGGAAATGCCAACTACCCAACACATCTCCCCAGCATGACTGTTTACATCAATGCCAACACACTTGCGGATGCCTTCAACAAGCCACTCGCCATCCAGACAATGCCAAGTGTCCAAAAATCTCCCCCTGTAGCATTGATGGCAACACTCCATCCTTCTCTTCATGTGATGGCCAAACCTCATGATGCTTCCACACATCTCATTGAATGAGACATTAGTTGCCTTCTTTCTTCTACACAGGCCATCACAGCTTCTCCACATCTTCTCTCCCCCTTTGAGACCAATGGAAAGGGTCTACAAGTTGCCTTTCTCTCCCCATGCAATCACTTGCTTGTGAAGACCAGATTCTACGTATTGAGATGTGCATTTTTCCTCACGGACATCTCTTCCAGGATTATCACTACTGCTACTCCAAAAATTGGGCATATTTGATATGCTCCCCCTCAACATATATTGCATCTTCTTTGTCCTTCAAGTTTTGGACACCTTATGGATGCTTGTTGAGCACTCTCTTCAGTAATGCATATTTTGTATCAAAAATATTGATACCCATTAAACTGCTCATGGTATTGTCACTGCTGCAAATACCAATTAATGATGATGTATTTCGGCTCACACTTCTTCATTATTGTTGCTGCTTACAAGACTGTGCTCACATTTTTTATCATCTTCGCTTCTCCCCTTGAGATCATTCTCATACAATAGGGACTGCTTCTTATACCAATTGCACCAAAGGAAATAATACGAATGGAGCATTGTACCAAGCAAAATCTAATATTTATTTTACCAAAAAGAAGTTTCCATTTTCACACAAGGTAACTCATCATGAGCCCAACACAATCAATTGACATAGCGATACCATTGAGGGTTAAGGGACATGAAAATCTTGAACCAATTGTGTTTCATGAACACACGATTGTTATGCATAATCAAACTCATAACTTAAATGAAATAAGAGTTTTTCACCCAAGATGCAAACATTTCATTTCCTCAACAATCTCCCTTTCTTAGGCTTCCCATTGTTTCCTGTTTCTGCTTATCAAAGAAGCTCCCCCTATTGTGAGACCAGCTCACAAAAATATAGAAAAGAAATATCAACGCCTTTGAAATCAACCTCTTTGAGGGGGAAACCTCCTATATATATATATATTATATAAATATATATTATATATATATATATATATATATATTTATATATATATATTATTATATTATATCTATATATATTATTATATATAATATATATATATATATATATATTATATATATATTATATTCTTTTCTCAAGTTGATATTGTTAATTCTAAGTGGGTTCACTATCCATATAGAATATATGTATATTATTGTTTCCTAGGTTTTACTTTCCACCATATGTAGCTAGCTAAATTTCAACTACTTGTATTTGGATTTATGAGGACAATTTAAATTCTGAACTATACCAGTTTTTTATTCAAATGCATATCTATTTTTACACATAAATGTTAGCAAAGAATAGAAAGTAATTTCCTTCAGACTAACTACTGTAATTTTTTTACAAATGTTTAAGTCATACATGAATGCATATAAAATGAAGCATGTTACTCAGTAACATAACATTATATAGTTTCACGTCATTAAGAAAAGCATCTATATGGTAGAATTTTAGGGTAACGACCTGATAATATCATTATGGAAATAATATAAGAGCTCACCAACTCCACCCAACCAATGAAACTTTTCACTCCAAAGCATCCCCCCAAGCACAAATATGCAAGTTATTTCTTTCTTCTATTTTATTTTTTATCATTTCTCTTGCACTTCCATAGCTTTAAATCTTGCATACTTCCTTTCAAAAAGAATAAAAATGTAAATTACCCCTTACCAATCATTTGATAGTTGGTAACTACCTTTGCCTCACCCAACAGGTGATAGGTAGTTGGTAGCTCACTTATGATCTCTATTTCCCAATTCCAAACAACATCGTGTCTTTAAGGGAAGTTATGGATCAATCATATACATAATCATAATTAATCCAATCATTTATATTAGATGCCTAGGAGTTAAAGAATGGGTAATTAATAACCAACATTAACTTGCATCGTTTATCTCTTTCGACCATATGAAACTTCTATACTAATTTCTAGACTTTTTATTTTTATTAATAGCATAATGAATACAAGATTTACATTTGACCTTTAATAATTTATCACAATGATAAACCATTTCCAAATAAGACTTTTAAAGTTAAGATGCAAATGCAATTAAACATATATAAAAATTTACAACAAAAGCTTCACATCACGGGATATCACATCATTAAATATATGGTTGTTTCTAAAATGATTTCTCTACTAGATGATTTCTCAAGATATAACTAGATCCTAGTATCTCACCTTGATTAGCTCAAAACCACTTTTAGGATGAAGTGGGAAATGTATGTATATCAAAAGATGTTGTTTGGCCCTATCAATGTGGGGATCCACTTTCAAAGAGAAATGGTAATGGCATTTGGAGGACTTATTAATTAAATAGTGGTAGTCTACCTCAATAATGTGATAGTCTATTCGAAGAAAATGGATGACCATTTTTCAAACCTAAGGCACATATTTGAAAGATACTAAAATTATGGGATTTCTTTGAATCCAAAATAATCCATTTTCGTGGTCACTAAAGGAAGAATCTCGGGGCTCATCATTTCCAAATCATAACTTATGATTGATCCTGAGAGAACTAAAACAGTTGTTGAGATGGAGCATCTGTGCAACAAAAAAATGATGCAATTTTTTTTGTGAACGATCAACTTTCTTAGAATATGTATCCCCAACTTCACTGAAATAGTAAAACCATCGCAAGAAATGATCAACAAGAGAGAAGAATTCAAATCGAAACATGAATAGAGGGAAGCCTTCTCAAAAATAACAGAGGTGATCATTGAAGCACCTATTCTTCTGATTACATATTATAACCAATATTTCATTCTCTAGACTTTTCTTTGGAAGGATCATATGTGGCACTATTAACTCAAAAAGATTGAAAAGTCCATGAATGTCCAATCTCTTTCATGAGTTCAAGATTTCAAGGGGTAGAATTTTGATACCCAGAAGTCGATAAACAAGCCTTTGTAGTGCTCAAGGTGATGAAGAATTTCAAGCCTTATCCTTTAAATCTAAAACTAGGGTGATTGCCCCCTACCCCATGGTCAAGAATTTTCTTATTTGAAAGGACCTTGAGGAGAAAAGGTAAAATTGGATTACTACTATACAAGAATATGATTTAGAAATAAAATCTTCTAGAATTATTAAGGGGCAAAGTTTGTGTAATTTATTTACAAAGAATGACAGCAAATAGTTTGATGAAGGATGCGGTAATGAAGCATCCCTAATTGAAAAGGGAAACTTCTATATTCTAGCTTTAACCATTTTTTGGTATAATGAAATCAAATACTACCTACATCATGGAACAAATCCTAGTGATCTCACTCTAATCAGTGAAGGGTCTTTCGACTTAAAGTGGCCTCATATCAAATTATCAATGGAATATTGTTTCACCAAAAACATGATGGTGTCCTACTTAGATGCATAGAGAAATAAAAGTTAAAAAATATTCTAAATGATTTACATAAAAGGCCCAGTTGGGGCACATTTAAGAGGAAATACTAGAACCCATAAAATTCTTTGTGTCATTTTCTACTAGCCAAATCTATTCAAATATGTGCAAACCCATGCACGTAACTGCATGAAATGCCATAAGGTCACAAGGTGGGAAAGAAATATTGTGCTCCCCATTCACCAAGTAGAACAAGAGAGACCATTTCATGAATGGGGATTAGATATAGTCGATGAAATTATGCCAAATTCGTAGGAGAAACACAAATTTTCTTATCGTTGAGATTACTTTACTAGATTTATTGAAGTAATGCCTCTCAATAAAGTAGATGAAAATCAAGTGATGTAATTCCTTGTTCAAAGTGTTATTATTAGGTTTTAAATTCTAGACTCTTTAGTATTTTATAACACCTCTTAATTCTCTTCTTTAAATCTCTCAATCTTCATTAGAAAGAGGAATAAGAATTAAACACTCAACCAACTATTATCTATAAGGGAATAGTTTTTGAAGTCATCAAACAAAACCTTGGCAAATATCATTAAGAAGACTATAGCACAACAACAAAGGAAATTGTACAACATGCTTCCATACGGGCTATGGGCAGATAGAGTTACCCCTAAAGCCTCCATTAGTAACTTGTGTTTCATTGTGATTTAAGGTCAAGAATCCTTTTGTCCCTCTAACATATTCCTACCATCCCTACAGTTGGATCAATCAGTGGAAGAAACCTAGTCCTCTATCATGCAACATCATGTTGGAAACAATGATAATACTGAGAGGGGGGGTGAATTAGTGTTAAGGTTAATTTAAAAAATTTATGCCAAATTACTTTTCACATTCAGACTTGGAAACCATACATATAATGAGAAGCAATATGAAATCAACATACAAGCATACACACCATGAGCATCATACACATGAGACACATGGTTTTAAGTGGAAACCCTTTTAAGAAAAAAACCAACAAGCTTTTTGTTGTTATTGATGTAAAATAAGAGCACCTACTCTATTAGATCAATCTATTTTGTGAGAAGCCACTCATAGGAAGCACCAACTCCCTTTGAATGTTTGCTAGCATAGACTAGTAGGAAGCACTAACTCCCTCTTTTGGTAGACACCTGTGCAGCTTACCAGAAGCACCATGTGAGGTACCAACCTCACGGATTTTTTGCAAGCACCAACTTGCATATATGTGGATTTTTGCAAGCCGACTTTCAGGAGGCACAAACCCCCAAGATTTCTCAAGCACCCACTAGTGATGGAAACACCAAATTCTTGTATGCAGGTGCCAACCCACACTCAAATAGGAATTGTATGCTCTATGTAATTTGGTAGCCACTCTGCGTGATATCATGTATGTTATATTTGCTCACACTGCTCACTCTTTAGCAGCCCAATGATCTACTCAACAAGAGTCACTCCTCCTAGTCCTCATAGCTCTATTCTCTAAACTTCATTAGTAGTCACTCATCTCTCTGCCTTTGGCTCTCCAAGGCACACACACAACTCTCAGCCTTCTTTCTCTACACAGACACCTTTGTCCTTTCTCGCAGCACAGGAAACTTCCGCCTTTACTCAGAGTGCATAGGAAACTTTTGCCTTCACACAGCCAATTTTGGCCTTACTCATAGCAGCACAACTCTTAGGGTCTCTTACCTCTGCATAGGCACTCTCAGCCTTTCTCTGCAAAACAGGCTCTCTCTCAGCCTTACACAACAATGCACTCACATAGAGTGTTTTACACTTAGGTCTTTGGAAACTATGCTTTTTTCCCCTATTTTCTCATCTAATATGTTGGGTTTTGTTCCTCTACTACCCCTCGATCAATGTTTCCTCATTGTCCCAGGTTCACACTATGTTAGTGTACCATTACATGGCTCTACCACTTTTTTGTCGCATCTCACTTGGTCTCTGGCACTACATTGACCATGAGAATGGGCACCTGACTCTTTCTCCATTCTAAGAATGAATTCTTAGACCACCTACACACTCCAACCAGGCACAGTCCTCTATGTGTGCAACTTTCCTATCATTGAGACTCTCCATGATTATTCATGGTTTCGCACGCCTTGGTTGTACTTCGGCATGGATTCTCTATCGACCTTTGTCCTTGTTGCCTTGTCCCATAGTTTTATGTTGATCTTTGAATTTCTCCATTTATTCCAACGACTAACTCCTCTATGCTCATTTACTCTTAAGTTTCTGACTCATCCAACCTTCAATACTCCTTTGTGTTGTTATATTGGAGCTTTTACACCACAGTGCAATATCGAATCCCAAACATCTTGTAACTCTATTAAGAATATGTTATGATATTAAAATGATTTTACCACAATGTTGCTCCTTGATTCTCTGGATAACTAAAATCACACCAACCATGGTGGTCTTTTGCATGAAGCCTACAACTATCATGGAATGCCATCTGGTCCATCATTGTAATCATCATTTTATGGCTTCTCCAATAAGCCTGCTAATGTGATGATTTTGTACATGAATCCTGCAGCTACCATGGAATTCCATCTAGATCGTCACTCTAAACATTAATTTATGACTTTTCCACTAAGCCTAATGCTATGATGATTCTCTACCTAAAGCTTGTAGCTATCATAGGAATCCTTCTGAGCCATGACCAACAATGGGATTCCTCTTGGGCCATCACTACCAACATCTGTTGTGACAAGAATCCAAGCTAGTCTGGTTGAGATCAATTCCAACACTCCTACCAATAGTTAGGAAATGCCAACTGCCCAACACATCTCCCCAGCATGACTATTGACATCAATGCCAACACACTTCTGGATGCCTTCAACAAGCCACTCGCCATCCAGACAATGCCAAGTGTCCAAAAATCTCCCCCTGTAGCATTGATGGAAACACTCCATCCTTCTCTTCATGTGATGGCCAAACCTCATGATGCTTCCACACATCTCATTGAATGAGACATTAGTTGCCTTCTTTCTTCTACACAGGCCATCACAGCTTCTACACATCTTCTCTCCCCCTTTGAGATCAATGGAAAGGGTCTACAGGTTGCCTTTCTCTCCCCATGCAATCACTTGCTTGTGAAGACCAGATTCTAGGTATTAAGATGTGCATTTTTCCTCACGGACATCTCTTCCAGGACTATCACCATTGCTGCTCCAAAAATTGGGCATATTTGATATGCTCACCCTCAACATATATTGCATCTTCTTTGTCCTTCCAGTTTTGTACACCTTATGGATGCTTGTTGAGCACTCTCTTCACTAATGCATATTTTGTATCAAAAATATTGATACCCATTAAACTGCTCATGGTATTGTCACTACTGCAAATACCAATTAATGATGATGTATTCCGGCTCACACTTCTTCACTATTGTTGCTGCTTACAAGACTGTGCTCACATTTTTTATCATCTTCGCTTCCCCCCTTGAGAGCATTCTCATACAATTGGGACTGCTTCTTATACCAATTTCACCAAAGGAAATAATATGAATGGAGCATTGTACCAAGCAAAATCTAATATTTATTTTACCAAAAAGAAGTGTCCATTTTTACACAAGGTCACTCATCATGAGCCCAACACAATCAATTGACATAGCGATACCATTGAGGGTTAAGGGACATGAAAATCTTGAACCAATTGTGTTTCATGAACACACGACTGTTATGCATAATCAAACTCATAACTTAAATGAAATAAGAGTTTTTCACCCAAGATGCAAACATTTCATTTCCTCAACAATCTCCCTTTCTGAGGCTTCCCATTGTTTCATGTTTCTTCTTATCAAAGAAGCTCCCCTTGTTGTGAAACCAGCTCACAAAAATATAGAAAAGAAATATCAACGCCTTTGAAATCAACCTCTTCGAGGGGGAAACCTCCTTTATAGAATAAACTTGGTTGGAACTTGAGGGGGAGATGGAGCTCCTAGGGAATTTTTCGGCTGAAGCTTGATGGGGGTTAGGGTTTTGGTTTTTTTCACTTTGCAATGCCTGAACCATTATTCCTCACGTCTGACCCTTTTTTTACGGTTATATATCTTGCCTGCATACTCCTTCACCATTATCATTCTCGCAACTATGGAGGAACCTATTCCGTTAACTCCCCTTGGTTGTGCAGTGTTATCACATGCAACAGCTTAACGGGGATTCATGGCAGCTGACACGTCTTTTTTGGGTAGTTAAGAAAATGGAGCTTGACTAGGTTGATTATTTTGTGGACCCATTTGCCTCTGTCTCCATCTGGATGACGTCTCCTCCCCCGATATTGGAAGGGCAGTTTCCCCAAACCTCTGGCCTATACGATGTCCTTTTTCCCTCGCCATCAGCTTCGGGTCCCTCCTGTTCGGTCACTTCCCTACCTGATGACGCTCTCTCCTAGCCAGTTTCCGCTAAACCTCCTCCATCGCCGACAACCCTATAGTTTATGGCTAGCTGCATTAGCCCAGACCCCTCCATTTACCCCATGGGTTACTCACTTTACCCTTAAGTTAACATTTCCTCTCATTTACCCTCATCTATTCTTGGTGGACCCCATGTTTTACCTGATGGACCACCTCTATCTCATTATTCGGCACCTCCCTCCTCAAGTTGTTTTATAGGAATTCCACCTAACTTTGAAGAGCATGCCTCTAAGCTCGAACCAGACCTTCAGAATCCCCCTCTGGGAACTCAACAGGCTGAAGTATCTGCAAAGGGCCACAATCAAGGGAAAAAGGATAAGTGTGTAAAGGCTAGAAATCAGAACATCGCTCTTTTTCTGGGCAAGGACATACATATGGGAGAAGCTTTGGACGTTGCTGATAGGGTTTTGGTGGGGTAGGTGCAAGGAAAAAAATACTCCAAAACCAGGCTCAGATAATGGACTGCAGAGATTTGGGGGTGTTAGAGTCAGTATTTGCATACTACCATTAGTGATCAAAACTCCTCTTTTATTTCATATTAGTGTCCCATGTTGAAATTTTTATCATTCCACCTAGGTCATCATGTAAAAATTTACTCACTGAGGATAGCCCAAGTTGAAATCCCATCCCCTCTCAAAAAATTTATATTTTTTGGCTCACCTTCATGTGTCTTGCTGAACATAGGTTGCCTATAAAAGCTTATTTCATTATGTTTTGTGTCAGTCAAGTCCACCTGGAGTTCAGTCATTCAAGGTCCCATTAGGTCACTAGGTTTTATTTTCCAAGGTCCAATAAAACATCATTTCACTGCATAAGTCCAACAAAGTATAAAAGTGAAGCAAATAATATCCCTTTTTTCAGTTAAATAAGGGTTTATAAGCATGTAACAATGGTTTTTAAAGTTCCAAATTTGATTTTAAGCAAGAAATTCATTCCAATCTGTAATTTTATTTCAAAAAGAGATTTGTAATAATTTTTATTTATTTATGTAACTTTATGTTTATCATATGTATTAATTCCCTATTCTTAGCTATTTACTCAAACTCCATTGCCAATACCATCCAAACAAAAGTCAAAAGTGAAGATTGCCAAAGCTTCAGCATCATCCACCTGCAACGAAAAAGTCAGAAAGAAAATTACCGAAGAGGTTAAAAAGGGGTCAAATGAAACATTAGAATGTGGGTTTCAAAAGAAAAAGACCAAACTCACTCAGCTATTAAGGACTTCTTGGCTTCAAAATCACCTTCTTTTGCCTCCTAGAACTCATTGAGCAAACCCCAAGAGAGACTTTTCACTATTCTGGAAAAAATCAGCAGAAATAGGGCAAGCGATGCACATTTCCTATTGGCGATGTGCATTCTCTTTTAGCGTTGTGCGTTTACCTGGCCCTGCATGTTTCCTTAAGGTTTTTCACATTCCCTTAAGGCACTGCGCATTTGCATGAGGCGTTGTGCACTCTGCATAAGCGTTGCGCGTTTGTCCAACAATGCTCCAGTCACCTCCTCAGCTCCTCCAAAATGCTTTCAACCTCAATTCAAGTAAGTAGCAACTAAGGGATGTGATTTCCCCTCTCCTCAAGTCAATTCCTAAGTGTTTGAAAGGTTTCATTGAAAATTTTGTTTAATTGTTATATCTAAACCCTAGATCTTCCCTAAAACTAACTTCCACTCTCATTCCCTGTTGCACACTTCCCTCCACTGTCCTTCCCTTTCCCTAAATATTTTTATCCCAAATATCCTCTAACCCTTTCTCCCAAAACCGTAAGTTCTAGGTGATACAACACTACCTAGGCTCCCAAACCCCTATATTGCAAACAAATTTCCCCATCCCAAACTATCATACTACTACCTTATACCCCTCTCCAATACACATATCCCTTCACCCATCATCTTCATATTTACCCTTCCCCATTTATTATTCCCTAAAAACTATATTCCCCCTACCTTACACCTCCCTAGGGTTTGATACTAAACACCATGGTAGAGGAGGAATATGGACCACATAGTGAGGAAGAGAAAACAAATTGAGAAGAAGACAGGGAACAAAGGAGGCCACACAAAGGAGGCCAGATAAACAAGTTTGAATTGACAGATCTTAGGGAACTCTTAGCATCCCATATGATTGTGACTTCCTTCAAATGGCTAGGTTGTTATGATTTTTGTGAGTAAGTGCAGGCAATTCAACGTCATCCTGAGTTGACTAGGATCTACATTTATAAACTCTAAGACAACGAGGTCACCCTAGCAGGTATCACATTTACTCTATCTACTTCCATTATATCAGCTGCCGTCGGGATCCCAGATGTTGGGGAAAAATGGTTTAAACAAGGTGATTTGGAGAGGCATTATTATGAGCCTTACATGAAACCAAGGGCTATTTTCCTTTTTCATACCTCCTTGATAGATATTCCCCAACGATGAAGATTATTATGAAATATGTTTCATGTGAAGGTAGATTCTTCGGGATCTTTTCTTATCATATCCTACTCTTAATGCATTTCACTAGGGTAAAAATGCTCAATATACCCTACTATCTTTTCTGGAGTGTTGAGAAGATGGCCTACATTGCCCAAAAGAGGGAGTATAAAGATCAGAAGAAGAGCCTATTTCATCATTCCCTCACTAAGATTATAGTCCTTTATCATCTCAGGGAAATCAACATTTCATGGAGTACCTTCATAGCTAATCCCATATTCACTCATCCATCTACTCAAAATATTCAAAGCATCCATTCATCATCTCATCCATCCACCACCATTCCTCCATCTCAACCCATACACGATTCATCCTCATCTAATGAGTCAACCACACCATCACCTCCATCATCACCATTTCATGATCCTATTCATTCACCTAGTAGAGATGATGGCAGAGAGCAAGAGCACAATGAACATGGTGATATCAGCAAGCCTAAAGGGGTTGGTTTGGGTAACTTGACACATACATATCAGAGAGGGCATACGAAAGTGTTTGCCCCATAGATTGTGGGAGGGGCCCTACCTTCTTCATCAGAAAATCAGGTACAGAAGGGCATGGAAAAAGTGACAGAGGCAGAGTACAACAGCAAGAGAAGGACCTCCATGAGACAGAGCAAGATTTTCACTTAGTTGACCTAAGTGAAAATGATGATAATGAGAGCACAATCGTTGCCTTCAAAGAGAAAGAAGCACTCATAGGAGAGCTCCAGGTCAATTTGCAAAGGGAAAAATATATCATCACATACTATGAGTAGGAAAACAAGCAGTTAGAGACCAAACATGAGCTCATGGAGATTCAGCTCATCAAGGCAAAGAGGGAGGCTGAAAAGGCTAAAGCCTTACTTGATGAAGCATATGGAGAATACAATGATCAGTTGGAGGAGTAGTTTCCAAGAAAAAGGCCAAGGACTAGAGGCCTAAAGAGAGCTTTGGAGCTAGAAAAACAAGAGGTTGAACTAGCTAATGAGCTTACCCTCAATATTTTCCAAAACGGTAAATGAGTACTTGGAGAATTGGCTTGAGAGGGTGAACACCCATCTTTAAAACCTATTAGACAAGCCCAAAAGAGACACTGACATTCAAAGAAAGATCGAAAAATATTATTTCCGAAGACACCAAATAGCAGGGGCAAATCTCAAAGCTGCTAAGGCAAGAATTGAAGCCCTAACTCACCATGAGGAGAAGAAGAAGCTTGATATACTTGTAGAGGCTTCACTCCATGCCTAGCCACCTTAAACATCATCTTCTTGAACAATTTTGAAGACCCTTGACTCAATTTTTGTCATCTTGTTTTTCATGCCTTTTTAAGGCAATTTTTGTATCAGCAGTTTGGTCAAATGTGCGGCGCCTTAGGCATTACGCACTTTTTGGAGGAATGGACACCACCATTGGATTCAGAAGGACCAATACATCTAGGAAAACCATGTTTCCAACCCTAGAAAGCAAAACTGGTGGGTGAAAAAGGAAAAAAAATCACCTAAAAATCATGTTTCTGCCTCATTTCTGGACTAGGCATTGCGCATTTGAGTAGCCTTGGGAGAAAGGAATTTTGGTGGGGAAAATCAAGCCCATTTTGAAAACCAAGGGAATTTTTACAAACTAGATAGGATAATATTTCCAAGGATCTATCCTGGGCTAGATTTGGACATCAGCAAGGCAGGTAAAAGTCATCATGAAGATGGCACTGCGCATTTGACAGTCATCCCAAATTTTCACTGTTTCTCTCCAATTTGATTTTTACCTATGGGAAATTAGTGTTTTACTAATGTAATTGATAAGGATTATTTAATTATTATGTTTTTACTCTTACCAAGGGTAAATACATTAGGTAAATTGCCTCTATGACTTGTAATGAATCAGTTTGCTTAAGTTAGGGATGAGTCACTTTGACCACCCTACACTATAGCTATCAGTTCAGTTTTTTTTGCAACTGCTCCTCCTCTAATGGATTTGACACCTAAGTCTAGGATGATTTGGGTTGAGGCCTATATTATTTATCTTCTCAGTCATTCTAAAGGTTGGACTCTATTGGATGTTGTACTAGTGTTTTAGACTTTGGCATGAAATATATTGGATGAGTTGCAGCTATTTTGGTGGGATTCCTGTGGCATGGTATTTTGATGTTGTTTCTTCTTCAGTTACATATGTATGAATGTTGTGTACCTCTCATGATTCATTTCACTGGAAGTATGTTTGATTTTCAAGGTGTGATAAGCAGAATTCATCTTGCATGCTCTGTTTTTGGAAAATCATCATAGATTGTTTCATTTCTTCAATCTAAAAATAATTCATGATCCTCATGCTCTTTTTAGAACCTCACTAATCTACATCATCTCATCACTATACTACCAAGTGTTAAAGTAACTTGCCTACCTTTCCCCATCAAATGTCTTGCCCTAACCTAGTTCACTTTCTGACCTAATTCACTCATCCAGTGACTACCCCAACCAAATCAAATCAAACAACCCCCTTAGCAACTATAACTAGCCTAAAACCCTAATCCATCCAACCCTCTTGGTTGTGATCCTTTGGAGAGAGCACTCTCCACCTTGGTAGGACTAGCTACCAAGTTAAAAGATTGGTTTGTGGTTACCTTAGCTGGACTCTTCCTCAGCCTTGGAGATCCAGAGGAGTATGTTAACATACTGGCGCCATTGTCAGGGAATGAAAGGTTCATTTTGTGTGGGTGTATGACTAGTTTTCATTGGAGTTTGGTCCTCTGGATGATGGGACTAAGCTTCATAGAGGTTGATTCAGTAATTGCAGTGTCAAGATTGTAGAGTTGGCCTCAAGGAGACAAATGTGACAAATTCTGCATCCTAATCCAATCGATTCAATTGAAGACAATCAGAGCTTTTTTAGGAAGCAATGAAGGTTAGAAATCACAAGTTTGATCAAACTTCATTCCATTGGTAAGCTCTTAATCATTACCAATTTTATATTTTGCTATTGAAGACTTTCCTTTGAAAATATCTATATTCAACTCAAAGCCTTAGGCCTTTTACCTCATATAGTTTATGACCCTGTTAAGATATTGGCTCTGAAAAGATATACCAGGTCAAACCCTAACCCAATTCCTCCTCCAGATGATAATCTTGAAAAATTGTTAAGAAATCCTAAAGTCCCTTTCCCCGAGACCAAAACCACAAAATTGGAAAGGACCACTTCCTTACCAGATCAAACACATAGTATTGAGGATATACCTTTCGAAATCAAATTTGAGCTATCCCTTTTCCATTCAAAATCTGAGTCTTGTCTTACAGAAGAATTTTTTGATCCCATAAAGTTCGACTCCTACCTTCCTGCATCAAGTCTTTGTTTAACTAAACTTCTGCTGCTTCTTAGTCTTCAAAACTTGAGCATGAGGTTTGGTCTAATTTTGAGAAACTTCAAAGCCTAGATGATCAATTAAAAATCACTGTTGAAAAGGCCTATATTCAGTATAAACTTGAAATCTTATCTTCTAACGTACCCTCTACTACACCTGCGAAAACATCGACATTGCCTCCTCCATCTTTATCTCAACCAACACAACCCATTGCAGTTCCCATTCACCATTCTCCAGTAGTTATGGTGATGTTTGCACCCTTAGTATTTCCTGGTCAATTGGCAGCTTTACCTTAGACCTATGGCTAGAGACTTCCTATTTTTTATTGCAGCCCAGGAGTAATCGCGCAACAACATATTGATAAGATGGCTGATTTCATTGACTTAGAGGAATTTGATGAAGATGATGCTAAAATGAGACTAATGGCTCAAAGTTTCTCTAGAGATGTCAAAAAATCGTTTCGTGGTTTGGCAGCTCACTCCATTGGTACTCCTTAGAGGTTGAATGAGTTTTTCTTAACTAGATGGCGGGAAAAGAAGAATCCATTGCAGATCTTGGAAGAATACAACACATTGAAAATGAATCCTAATGAGATGGTTCAGGAATTCACTATAAGGTTCAATCAGATCTATAATTCCATTCTGGATAACATGAAACCTCCACTTGATTTGGCACTTCAACATTACCCAGATGCTTTTGATCTAGAGATGGCTTATTAGTTGAGGGAAAGAGATACCACAACTCTGGAAGACATGTAGAACAATTCGGTAAGTGTGAAAGCAAACTTGATGATTAAAAATTCTCAGTTGAAACATGAGAAACCGGAAACGAGAGTAACCATCAAAGAAGAATCTTCTTCTTCCACCGATATTAAGCTAGATGCACTGATCAGAACTATGGAGAGAATGGACAACCAGATGATAAATTCAGATAGACCTCAGGAGCCCTAAGTTAGAAATCCTAACTTCAAAATCTGCAACAACCTCAGTACAAGATAAAACAACCTTGAGAGAAGAAAGCATCTGAAGCATTGACATCTCAGTAGCCAATTCGGACACCCTTGCAGTAGAAATATGATCAAGGAGAATTTGATGATGAAACATACCCGATTGTTGAGGAAAATCACTTCTTTAGGGAATATTACCATCCCATTTTCTTGACTGAAAAATGAGAAGTATGTCAAGAAGGTGGAGGATCCTAAAGATGAGGACTATATACTGGCAAGTGAAAATGCATTGGAGACCTAAACCAATGATTATAAAAGAGGATATTTGAATGCACTTAGTTCTCAACAAAAGCAATATTCTTTGAGGAATGGAGATGTCCTAATCACTCCTATTCAGAAAACGACATCACAGCAGAAATATACCCAATAGATCCTCAAGGTAATCAAAGAAAAGGTAAAGAGCTTGCAACAGCCGATCAAAGCAGAGAAAAACAACCATCTACAAGTAGTCCTAACAAGGATCATGATAGTCAAAAGAAGGATCATATGCCAAGAGATCTGCTCGAGAAGAGAGACAATGTCCAAAGAGAGGTAGACAAATCTAGTTCTTTCAACCTAGAAACTGAAATTTCAAAGTTGAAAGTATCAATCCCACTTACCGAACTAGTAAAAATTAGCCATTACAAGTCTGATATAGTTAAAATGCTCAAAGTTGATCCTATGTCTGACATGGTTAATATTGAAAATGACCAGCCTGAATTGATTGTTGGTGTATCCATAGATGGTCAATTAGGAGATAGTGATGTTCCTCCATTTTATCTTAGTTTAAGAATCCACCAATTCATTCTTCACAACTCCATGCTTGACTCCAGAGCCTCTTATAATTTAATGCGAAAAGCCATCATGGAAAGTTTGGGTCTAGATATAACTCGTGAGTACCATGAATTGTATTCTTTTGATTCCGGTAAGGTCCGTTGTCTTGGTCTAATCAAAGATTTGGTAGTATCCCTGGATCAAATTCCTGCAAAGAATGTTTTAATGGATGTGGTGGTAGCTGATATACCACCACGACTTGGCATGTTATTATTGAGATCCTTGGGAGAAAAACTAAGAGGCACACTACAGTTAGACTTCTCCTATGCCACCATCCCAGTTTTCAGGCAATTGAGAAAGTTGTACCAAGAAACCAAAATGAAGTTCATGATAACTAGCAAGGAGAAACCTAATAATCATCCTATAAATGTTGTACATACATATTTAGAGTAATTTATTCTATATAATGATAGTGTACTAAGAGATGTAGATAGTCAGCTTGTGGAAATTAAAGATGTACATGAAATTTTCAACACTATAAGGTCAATGTCAGATCAAGAAAAATAAGAGATTCCAAGTTCATTTGCACATCCATCAAACAAGGCAGAAAAAAGGTTCAGAATAGCCATCAAAGAAGGCAATGGAAAGTTCAGAACCATTTGAAGAGAAAGTTCAGAAAATTGACCTAAAACAGGAAAAAGATGAAGAGCTCTTGGAAGAGGAACATGGCCTTTGGACCATGGAATTTGATGGTGCTCTTGGGAAGGACGGATTAGGTATTGACATTTGGATTCGAAGTACACATCATCAGCAAGGTAAGCTCCCTCAGCATGTTAGATTCTGCTCATAAAAGTTAGCTTTTGATTGAACTAACAATGAGGTAGAGTACAAAGTGCTGATGACAGGTTGAAAGATCTTGAAGAGGTTAGGTGCACAAAGAATTTCAGTGTATGGTTATTCAAAACTTGTGATCAAGCAAGTTAAAGGTGAATATCAACAACTCAGAATCCTGTGGTAGATTCATTAGCTATAGCTGAAAGTAATTTTAAAATTCCAATTTTTTCAAACAAGAAATTTGAGATTCATGTGAAGCATTGGCCCTTTGTTCCTAGCAACTTGTGATATTGGCAAGCATTCTGGGATGAAAAACATGTGAATAAATTTCTTCAGGGTGAAGGATAGTTTGAAAATTCTTCTACGGATGAAGTTTATGATGAAGATGATAAAGTCATCGAGGCAGCTCAAGTTGATATACTACAACTAAAAGATAACAATATTCTGAAAGGTCTTGTACCTTTGGAAGACTTGTTTGATTAGGATGATGTAACAAGGAAGCCTACATTGGTTCCTATAGAGAAAGGTGTCGAAGACATGAACATCGAAACAACAGAAAAACCAAAAATGATCAAGCGGTCCAAAAAATTGTCCCTTGAGGTAAAAGAGAAATACATTCATTTATTGTCTGAATTTTTTGATGTTTTATCTTGGGATTATGCAGATTTAAAGGAGTATGACAAGAAAATAATTCAGCATACCATCCCGATTAAGCCTAATCAAAATCCCTTCAGAAAAAAGCTAAGGAGGATTAACCTGAGCTTGTTGTCATCCATATAGAAAGAAGTTAATAGACTTTACAAGGTAGGCATCATTGTTCCTATCATATTTTCTGATTGGATATCGAAGCTAGTCTTGATGAGAAAGAAGACCAAGGGGAACAGACTCTACGTAGACTTTTGAAACTTGAACAAAGTATATCTGAAAGATAACTATCCACTTCCAAAAATGAACCATATCCTTTAGAGAGTTGTGGGCACTTCCTGGCTATCACTTTTGGATGGCTACTCAAGTTACAATCAACTTTTAGTGCATGAAGATGATCAGGACAAGACAACATTCACCACACCTTGGGGCACATTTAAATATGTAAAGATGCCATTTGGTCTAAAAAATGCAAGGGCCACTTTTCATCGTGCCATGGACATAGCCTTTTCAAATGAAAAAGATGTTTCCTTAGTTGTATACTTAGATTATGTAACCATATTTTCACACTCAGATGACAAACATTTGCATCATTTAAGAGTCATTTTTTTGAAGTGTAGAAAGTTCAGGATCTCTCTCAATCCAAAGAAAAATATGTTTACTATGGAGGAAGGAGAACTTCTTGGCCACATCATTTCGAAAGGCAGCATCCAGATTGACCCTTCACGAGTAGAAGCCATTCAACAAATTGATTTCCCTCACAACAAGAAAAAAATCCAAGAATTCAATGGTAAGATGAATTTCTTACGCAAATTTATTCCTAATTTAGCTGAACATCTTAAAGAAATGACCAATATGTTGAAAAGGGATAATGAGGTGAAATGGTCCAAAGAAGCCCATAATTCCTTTCATGCAATGAAGCTTTCCTTAACCACCGATCATGTTTTGATTAGTCTGGATTACTCCAATGATTTTATTATATTTTCATTTGCTTCTAAGCATACCATGGCAGCAATACTAATGAAAAAAAGGGATAAAACCGAGCTGTCAATAGCATTTTTCAGTCACAACATCAGGGATGCAGTGCTTAAGTACAACATCATTGAAAAACAGGCCTTGGCTTTGGTAAAGGTGATCAAAGATTTCCGAGTTTACATTTTACATTTGCATACTCTTGCTTATGTACCTAATGCAGTGGTAAAAGAATTCCTTGTGCAGAATGACCCGGAAGATAGAAGAGGTAGATGGATAGTAGTATTATTGGAATATGACCTTAAGATTAAACCTACAGAGCCGATCAAGGGTAAGGGCTTAGCCAAACTCATGGCTGAGTCAAACCTTCATGCTTTAGACATCAACCTTGTAGTAGCATATTCCGACAATCAAGTAGAAGTGGATCTTATTCAGGTATTTGAAATTTTTCTATCATCTTCATGATATTCCGATATTATTTATGTGCTTAAGCATATAAATCCCCCTCCAAGCATGTCTAAGGCTAAGATCAGGTCATTGAAGTTGAAGGCTTTCAAATATTGTATCATGGTCAATGCACTTTATTGGAAAGATCCCAGAGGTGTGTTGTTGAATTGTTTGACTGAAGATGAATCCAAGACAAGTAATAAATGACTTCCACAAAGGATATTGTGGGGGCCACTTTTACTAGAAGACCACAGACAACAAAGTACTAAGAGCAGGTTACTATTGGCCTACACTTTTTGCATATATCTACAAGGCAGTGATGAGTTGTCACGAGTGTCAAGTTTTCCAAGGTAAAAGAAAGCTTCTTCCTTTGCCTCTACAAACTATATCAGTTAATGCACATTTTCAGTAGCAGGGCCTAGATTTCATAGGTGAGATCAATCCATCATCATCCACACAACACAAGTGGATATTGATAGCTATGGACTACTTTACTAAATGGATCGAAGTGATCCCAACTAGCCAAGCAACAGATTCAATTATTATTCAGTTTTTAGAAACTAATATCTTGTCCCGTTTCAGTTGTCCTAATAAGATTACCACAGACAATGTGGCAACATTCAAGTCCAAAAAGATGACTGCGTTTTGTTACAAATATAGCATAAAGTTGGGGAATTCTACAGCATATTATCCACAAGGAAATGGCTTGGCGGAGTCCTCCAATAAATCCTTAATCAACATCATCAAGAAATTGTTGGAGGCCAATAATAAGAATTGGCACAAAAAGTTGATCTATGCATTGTGGACAGATCGGGTGAGTAGTAAGAAGTCTCTTAGGCTTTCTCCTTTTCAGATTGTGTATGGAGTAGATGTTGTTTTTCCTTCATCATTAGCAGTCCCAGTCATGAAATTGTTACAAGAAGCGAGAAGTGAAGAGAATGATATTCAGTTTCGGATCAATCAAATGATTCACTTAGAGTAGACACGAGATGAGGTATTTTAGAACACCTCCAAGCTTCATGAGAGGATAAAGAGGATCTATGACCAGAAACTGAAGGAAGATGATTTCAAAATTGGAGATGTGGTGCTTCGTTTGGATGCCAGAAATGAAGAAAAGGGTAAGCATGGTAAATTTGAGAACCTATGGAAAGGCCCTTATCAGATTTCAGCTTTTCAAGGAAAAAATGCTTTCTTGTTGGATGAGATGAAAGGAGAACCATACTTAGGAGGACCAGTAAATGGTAAGCTCCTGAAGCAATATGTTTTCTAATTTGTCTTGGTTTCATTGTACATACATTTTAAATTTTCTGCAAGTGTGAAGCAAAGATCATTGGAGTTGGGATCCAAAGTGAAGGCCATGGAGCTTCACTGATTTTCTGCCATTTTTAGTTTTCATTCCTTAGTCATGTAAGTCAGTTTTAAGTTAGTTTTAAGTCGTTTTTGTGTCAGTATGAGTTATTTGAGTTGTCAGCATTTACTCATGCATTCCAGTTTGAGTTTTTGACTGTATTGGCCTATATGGTTGGGCACTTGGTCTACGGTGTTCTTGGCACCTCCAAGGAGCTGCCATCCCCAAATAAGGTTGATATTAGAGTGAATATTTGCATACTACCATCAATGATCAAAACTCCTCTTTTATATCATATTAGTATCCCACATTGAAATCTTTACCATTCCACCTAGGTCATCATGTAAGGATTTACTCGCTGATGGTATGCCAAGTAGAAACCCCATCCCCTCTAAAAAAATGTATATTTGCTAGCCCACCTTCATGTGCCTTGTTGAACATACATTGACTATAAAACCTTATTTCATCATGTTTTGTGTCAGTCAAGTCCACCTGGAGTTCAGTCATTCAAGGTCCCAATAGGTAACTAGGTTTTATTTTCCAAGGTCCAATAAAACACCATTTCACTGCATAAGGCCAGCAAAGTATGAGAGTGAAGCAGGAAATATCCCTTTTTTAGTTAAATAAGGGTTTATAAGCATGTAACCACAGTTTCTAAAGTTCCAAATTTGATTTTAAGCAAGAAATTCATTCCAGTTTGTAATTTTATTTCAAAAAGAAAGTAGTAATAATTGTTAGTTATTTATGTAATTTTATGTTTATCTTATGTAATAAGTCATTATTCTTAGTTGCTTACTTAAACTCCATTGCCAATATCATCCAAACAAAAGTCAAAAGTGAAGATTGCCAATGCTTCAGCATCATCCACCCGCAAAGAAAAAGTCAGAAAGCAAATTAGCAAAGAGGTCAAAAAGGGGTCAAATGAAACATTAAAAATTGGGTTTGAAAAGAAAACAATCAAACTCACTCACCTATAAAGGACTTCTTGGCTTTAAAATCACTTTCATTTGCCTCCTAGCACTCATTTATCAAACCCCAAGAGAGCCTTTTCACAATTCTAGGTGAAATCAACAGAAACAGGGCAGGTGTTGTGTGTTTCCTTATGGCGCTGCATGTTCTCTTATGGCACTGTGTGTTTACGAAGTGTTGCACATTTCCTTAAGGCACTGCACATTCCCTTAAGATGTTGTGTGTTTTCCTGACGCGCTACACACTCTGCATATGCTCTACGCGTTTTTCCAACAACGCTCCAGTCACCTCCTCAGCTCCTCCAAAATGCTTTCAACCTTAATGCAAGTAAGTAGCAGCTAAGGGATGTGCTTTACCCCCTCCTCAAGTCAATTCCTAAGTGTTTGAAAGGTTTCATTGAAAATTTGATTTAATTGTTATATCTAGATCCTAGATCTTCCCCAAAACTACCTTCCACTTTAATTCCCTTTTGCACACTTCCCTCCACCCTCCTTCCCTTTCCCTAAATCATTTTATCCCAGATACCCTCCCCCAACCCCCTATATTGCAAACAAATTTCCCCGTCCCCAAACTATCATACTACTACATTATACCCCTCTCCATTACACATATCCCTTCACCCATCATCTTCATATTTACCCTTCCCCATTTATTATTCCCTAAAAACTATATTCCCCCTACCTTACACCTCCCTAGGGTTTGATACTAAACACCATAGCAGAGGAGGAATACAGACCACATAGTGAGGAAGAGGAAACAAATAGAGAAGAAGACATTGAACAAAGGAGGCTAAATACATAGGTTTGGACCCATAGATCTCAGGGAACTCTTAGCATCCCCTATGACTGTGACATCCTTCAAATGGCTAGGTTGTTATGATTTCTGTGTGCATGTTATATACATAGGGGGGATAATATGGGGTACAAAGGGAGGTACCCAAGGTAATAATGTAATAATGGGATGGGCCATAGTAATAAATAAGGTGGTTAACCCATATCATGTAAGCGACCACAAGTAGTTAATAATAATGTAATGGGCCCATGGTATTAGTTGATGGTATGAGAGAACAATGGTAATGATCCATGGTATTGTATGTATGAGGCCTATATAGAGGCTAGAGACTCCACATGGAGGGATGTCAAGAAATATAGTCGAGGATTATCGTATGACCAAGCATATGGCTTGTGGAGTGCTCTCCTTCCTTAAGGAGTGAATGGATGGTGTTGCCCTACCATAAGGGTTTGATCAATAAAGAATCATTCCATATTATTTTTGGGTTATATCTACAACAAGTGGTATCAGAGCTATAACAAGTGGTATCAAAGCACTTTCTTGGGCAAAAAAGTGGAGATTTTTTTTTTTTTTTGCAGGATTTTGGAGGCGGCGAGTTTGCAGATCTGATTTGAATATTTTGGTGAAAAATTTGCAAAATCTAATTACAGATCCATATTCTATGTGAAAAAATACCCGATTTCAAAAAAGAAATCGGTTGAATCGGAGTCCGGATGAAGGAGATATCGCTGATCTAAAATCAATGGGATTGCAGACAATTTTTCAGGGCAGCGAGTTTGCGGCGCCGATCTGGATGTCCTGGTGCAAGATCTATAAAATCTAATTGTATATATGGATTCTTTGTGAAAAAATATCCAATTTCAAAAAACAAATCAATTGAATCGGAGTCCGGGTGAGGGAGATATCGCTGATTTAAAATCAGCTCTTTTTTGTAGAAATTTTGGTGACGGCGGGAGAGTTGCAGCGCATATCTGAAAGTCTAGCATCTGGATTAGAATTTCTATCACATGGGCAGATGCAGAATGGTTGTTCCATTTCCAAAAACAAGTCATAATAGGGATTCTGAGCAATATTGACTAAACTGTGACAATTTCAAATTTTCGCCAAGTAAGTGAATTTTTTCAAAACCCTCTTCATAGCTTTTACAGGAAAAGATAATGGTTCTATTATTGAAGAATACATAAATGAATACAAGAGGTTATTTAGACACAATTGGAAATGGGTGGCAATGACTAATTTTGAACATGAGGCAGCCACATGGTGGGGATTACTTAACCAAAAGAAGTGTTTCAACCTACCCGATGAAGAATTTGAAAAATTACTTTTAGACAGATGGTCTCATGCCAGAAAACAAGATAGGAGAAACATTTGGTCATCCTATGGTATATCCTTATTTACAGGTTCATGGATTAATCAGAAAGAGAAGGATCATTATTTCTATCAATCCTAGTTGCAAGCATAATTTTCTATGTTAATTTGCAAAAAAATTGCAAGTTCCAACCAAACCACATTAAAAAATACACAAGTGATGATGAGGATGTTCAAATTTAAAGGATTTGAAGCTTCTATGATAAGTGTGGTTGCATGGTGATTTTTATGCTTTAGATATGGATAACATGGATGTTGTTTTGGAATACCCTTGGATGGAATCAGTGGGTACTATCAATATTAATGTACAGAAGAAATTCCTAAAGCTCTGGTATAAAAAGAAGAAAATTACATTACAAGATATTCCCATTAATAAACAGGTAGAGTCCAAGGAGGCTGAAGGAGAAGATGTTCCAGGGTCTGACATATTAGATGATGAGCCATTGATGATCGACAATCAAACACAAACAGAGGCTGAAGCAAAAAAGGTTACAGGTGTTGATACATCTGAGGAGGGCTCAGTGATTGAATTAATATTGGAAGATAAGACACCATAGAAGGCACCACAACATAACAGTCAGGCTCCATTAGGTAGTGAATTAAAGAAAGATACACCATCAGCATATCACCACCCACACCACCCAGCAAGAAAACAACCAACAAGATGGCAACAAATTAGCCACAAGGACAACAACCCCCGCAGGACATTAGAGAGGAGCGAAGGCCCACCTGCTACACATCAACACAGAAGAGCTACCAAGGCAACTTCCATCTCAAGCGAGCGAGGCACCAGCGAGATCGAGGGTTCACCTTTCTCTTGGATGACTAGATGCACGAGCATGGTACCAGTGGACTACTCTTTTGAGTAGATCTTATTATTTGTGTTCTTCCCATGTTTCGAGGATGAAACATGCTAAAGGGGGTGGAATGTTATATACATAGGGGGGATAATATGGGGTACAAAGGGAGGTACCCAAGGTAATAATGTAATAATGGGATGGGCCATAGTAATAAATAAGGTGGTTAACCCATATCATGTAAGGGACCACAAGTAGTTAATAATAATGTAATGGGCCCATGGTATTAGTCGATGGTATGAGGGAACCATGGTAATGATCGATGGTATTGTATCTATGAGGCCTATATAGAGGCTAGAGACTCCACATGGAGGGATGTCAAGAAATATAGTCGAGGATTATTGTATGAGCAAGCATATGGCTTGTGGAGTGCTCTCCTTCCTTAAGGAGTGAATGGATGGTGTTGCCCTACCATAAGGGTTTGATCAATAAAGAATCATTTCATATTATTTCTGGGTTATATCTACAACAAGTGGTATCAGAGCTATAACATCATATTTACCCTTCCCCATCTATTATTCCCTAAAAACTATATTCCCCCTACCTTACACCTCCCTAGGGTTTGATACTAAACACCATAGCAGAGGAGGAATACATACCACGTAGTGAGGAAGAGGAAACAAATAGAGAAGAAGACATTGAACAAAGGAGGCCAAATACACAGGTTTGAACCCATAGATCTCAGGGAACTCTTAGCATCCCCTATCACTGTGACATCCTTCAAATGTCTAGGTTGTTATGATTTATGTGTGCAAGTGCAGGCAGCCCAACATCATCCTGAGTTGACTAGGCTCTTTATTTCTAAATTCCAAGACAACCAGGTCACCCTAGTAGGTATCACATTTACTATATCTGCTTCCATTATATTACCTACCATTGGGATCCTATATGTTGGGGAAAATGGTTTAAACAAGGTGATTTGGAGAGGCATTATTATGAGCCTTACATGAAACCAAGGTACCAAAATGAAGGAAGGGGCTATTTTCCTTTCTCATACCTCCTTGATAGATATGCCACAATGATAAAGATTATTATGAAATATTTTTCATGTGAAGGTAGATTCTCCAAGGTCTATTCTTAGCATATCCTACTCTTAATGCATTTCACTAGGGTAAAAATGCTCAATATACCCTACTATCTTTTTCGGAGTGTTGAGAATATGGCCTACATTTCCCAAAAGAGGGAGTATAAAGACCAAATGAAGAGCCTATTTCATCATTCCCTCATTAAGATTATAGTCGTTTACCATCTCAAGGAACTCAACATTGAATGGAGTACCTTCATAGCTAATCCAATATTCACTCATCCATCTACTCAAAATATTCAAAGCATCCCTTCATCATCTCATCCATCCACCTCCGTACCTCCATCTCAGCCCATACCACATTCATCCTCATATGATGAGTCAGTCACACCATCACCTTCATCATCACCATTTCATGAGCCTATTCATTCACCCAGAAAAGATGAAGGCAAAGAGCAAGAGCACATTGAACATGGTGAGATCAGCAAGCCTAAAGGGGATGGTTTGGGTACCTTGACACATACCTATCAGAGAGGGCATAGGCAATTTTTTCCCCACATATTGTGGGAGGGGCCTTGCCTTCTTCATCAACAAAGCAGATACAAAACGCCAAGGAAAACATGACATAGGCAAAGATCCAGCAGCAGCAGGAGGACCTCCATGAGATAGAGAAATATTTTCACTTAGTTGACGTAAATGAAAATGATGACAGTGAGAGCACATCCATTTCCCTCAAAGAGAAAGAAGCACTCATAGAAGAGCTCCAGGTCAATTTCCAAAGGGCAAAATATATCATCACATACTATGAGCAGGAAAACAAGCCGTTAGAGACCAAACATGAGCTCATGGAGATTCAGCTCATCAAGGCAAAGAGGGAGGTTGAAAAGGCTAAAGCCTTACTTGATGAAGCATATGGAGAATACAATGATCACCTAGAGGAACAGGTGCCAAGAAAAAGGGCAAGGACTAGAGGCCTAAAGAGAGCTTTGGAGCTAGAAAAATAAAAGGAGGTTGAACTAGCTAATGAGCTCACCCTAAATGAACAATTTGCCAAAATAATAAATGAGAACTAGGAGCATTGGCTTGAGAGGGTGAACACCCTTCATGAAAACCTCTTATACAAGGCCAAAAGAGACACTAAAATTCAAATAAAGATGGCAAAATATTATTTCCGAAGACACCAAATAGCAAGGGAAAAGCTCAAAGCTATTAGGGCAAGAATTGAAGCCCTAACTCACCATGAGGAGAAGAATAATATTGATATACTTGCAAAGGATTCACTCCATGCATATCCACCTTAGACATCAGTTTCTTGAACAATTTTGAAGACCTTTTACTCAATTTTTGTTATCTTGCCTTTCTTGTCTTTTTAAGGCAATTTTTTATATCAATAGTTTGGTAAAACGCACATCGCCTTAGGCATTGCGCACTTTTTGGAGGAATGGCCACCATAATTGGATTTAGAAGGACCAAGACATCTAGGAAAACCATGCTTCTAGCCCTAGAAAGAAAAACCGGTGGGTGAAAAAGGAAAAAAACCACCTGAAAATCATGTTTTCGCCTCATTTCTAGACCAGGCACTACGTGTTTGAGTAGTCTTGGGAGAAAAGAAATTTGGAGGGCAAAATCAAGCCCATTTTGAAAACCAAGGGAATTTTTGGAAACTAGACATGATAATATTTACAATAAGCTATCTTGGGCTAGCTTTGGACATTAGGAAGGTAGGAAAGAGTCAACTTGAAGATGGTGTTGCGCGTTTGACACTGATGTTACGTGTTTGACAGTTAGACCAGAGTTTCACTGTTTCTCTCCAATTTTATTTTTCCCTATGGGAAATTAGTGTTTTAATAATGTAATTGATAAGGATTATGTAATTATTATGTTTTTATTGTTACCTAGGGTACATACATTAGGTAAATGGCCTTTATGACTTGTAATGAATTAGTTTTCTTAAGTTAGGGATGAGTCATTTTGACCACCCTACACTCTAGCTATCAGTTTAGTTTTTGTTGCAACTACTCCTCCTCTCATGGATTCAACCCCTGAAGCTAGAATGAGTTGGTTTGAGGCCCATATTATGTATTTTCTCAATCATTCTACAAGTTGGACTCTATTGGATGTTGTACTAGTGTTTCTAACTTTGGCATGAATTATATTAGATGAGTTGCAACTATTTTGGTGGAATTCCTATGGCATGGTATTTTGATGTTGTTTCTTCTTCAGTTACATATGTATGAATGTTTTGTACCTCTCATGATTCATTTCACTAAGTATGCTTGATTTTCAAGGTGTGATCATCAAAATTCATCTTGTATGCTCTATTTTGGGAAAATCATCGTAGATTGTTTCATTTCTTCAATTTAGAAAGAATTCATGATCCTCATGCTCTTTTTAGCACCTCACTAGTCTAAACCATATCATCACTATATTACCAAGTGTTAAAGTAACTTTCCTACCTTGCCCCATCAGATGTCTGCAATTCTGGTTCTCTCTTACTGTAACCTAGTTCACTTTCTGACCTAATTCACTCATCCAGTGACTACCCCAACCAAATCAAATCAAACAACCCCCTCAGTTACTATAACTAGCCTAAACCCCTAATCCATCCAACCCTCTTGGTTGTGATCCTTAGGAGAGAGCCCCCTCCGGCTTGGTAGGGCTAGCTACCAAGTTAAAATATTGGTCTGTGGTTAGCTCAGTTGGACTCTTCCTCAGCCTTGGAGATCTAGAGGAGTGATGACAGGGGACACTATTTGACTGAACTACCATTTTTCCAAACCCTCATAAGGGGATGGTTCACACTGTACTTTGCAAGGACTGAACATACCACATGGGTTTTATCCAGATTCTAGCATATTGAGCACACCCCTGTGCTACTCAAAAGATGGAGCCCTCTCTTTGACCCTTAAAGGAAGAAGTTGGGTGTAGGGCAATTGTGCGTTAGATTACTAGGGTTTCCCCTTCACTTCTAGTCCAAGGATATTTTTTGACACATTGGGAAAGCCTTGGGAACCTATCTGGAGCATGACAATTCATACCTAACCTCTGGCAACGTCTCTCTTTCAAGGATTCTGTTTCACCTTGACACAAGGGAGGGTTACTCTGCTATGGAAACATTACACTTGCATCCACATTCGTGATTATGAGGGGGTTCCTTTCCAGTGCAGAAAATGCCAAAAGGTTGGGTATTTATTCAAGGAATGCCCTTTGAATGGGATAGCTAAAGTAATGGATCATCAGAAGATAGAACCCATCAAAGATACAAGGATACCTGAACAACGAGCCAACACTGATGCTGATTAGAACAAGACAACCTTAGAGAATCTGAAGAAGCGTGGAAACACTCCCATTCGGCCACCCAGTCCTCCTATGTTCAGGGCCCGGGTGGCTATTGCGGCTGCACTCTCTTCGGGTATGTCTAAATCTACACCTTTCTCTTTTAATTTCACTTATTCATCTTGTGCTTCTTCTATTATCTATTCTAGCCAACATTGTTCTGTATCTACCTTCCCGACTCCTCGCTCCTTGGCCTGCTCAATGCAACCACCCCCTCCCTCTATCTCGTGCACCCCTCCATCCTTCCCTGAGGTGACCTTCTCTCCACACTCCTTTGACTTTGATTCAGGGTCTCGTTCGCACTCTTACCATATCAAATCTCACTCTTAGAAAATGCCACTTGACTCTATTGGCATTGGAATCATATCCTCTCCCATCCCTCCCAAACCTCCCCGAGGTAGACCCTCATCCCTCTCTAACGCCAAGCAGAAGGTGGGTATGGAGGTCGTTTTCGGTCATCAACTAGCTATTGTCTAGGTTCTTAGAGCACCGAACACCCTGGTGTCCTCTCCCTCATGAAGCTGCTCTCCTTCAATTGTCGTGGGTTAGCTTGTCTAGAAAAAAAACTAGCATTCCGGAGGCTCCTAAGCACCGAGTGGGTGGATGTCATTTTTCTTTAGAAGTCTTTGGGTTTAGCGGAGGACATTACTCACCTCCTTGAATCCATGCTTCCCGGATTGCATTTTCATGCCCTATATGTGTAAGGAAGATCCAGAGGCATTGCAATAGGGTACAACTCCAGGACTATCAAATTATATTACATTTGGGGGCACTCGGGTGTCATTGGGTTGGACATATATACATATGATTTAGGCGTTGTTATAATATTGATCAATTTTTATGGTCCTTGCCAAAATCGGGGCCTTTTCTGGGAGCATTTTCTCATCCCTAGCCTCCTGCAAGTGGCTAATCTCATTCTAGGAGGAGATTTAAATTTCTCAATTGGATATTCTGAATCATGAGGCCATAACGGTCAGATTTATTCGATATCAGACTACTTCAAGAAAATTTTGGAGGACCATGCCCTTATAGATATACCATCTGCTAGACTGCAACCCACCTGGAGGAACAGACAGACTGGGGATGAAAGGCTGGCCAGAAGACTAGATCACTTCCTCCTAAAAGAAAGACTCCTAGGTATGGGGTGTAGCTAAAGGCAGTGGGTTGGATCGGGGGGTTTCTCGGATCACTCACCCATATACCTTGAAATTAGTTGTTGTGTGAACAAGCCTAAAGTGCCATATAAGTTTAATGCAACATGGTTAAAAGATGTTGACTACATCAAGCTTGTTACTAATTACTGGAAGTAGTATCCTCCTGTAATGGGAGGAAACATAGCAGAAGGATTTGCCCATAATTTATGTGATCTAAAGCGACTGTCCAAAATACGGACTCACAATAAGAGACTGATATATGATCAAACCCTGAGAAGCACTGAAGCTAAGATAGCTTCTATGGAATATGAACATGGAAGGTGATATGTATTATCTGAGCACAAGGAGAGGCTCAATACCCTGTAGCACAAAGGGACAAAATTCTAAAAGACAGAGAAAAATCATGGAGGTTGCGAAGTAGAGCCATTTGGCTACAAGAAGGTGATGATAACACAAAATTCTACCATAAGTTCGCCAATGGACGAAAAGAAATCGATACCATATGGCATTTGAATAATGAACATGGCATTAGGGTAAACCCCTTTCAGCATTTAGCCACCCTCGGTACCTCACACTTCAAGCAACTCTACAAGGCTCCCCCTAATGCATCACAGATTGAAATCATTAGAGTGGCACAATTATTCCCTTGGTTTGTTGATCAGGTTGATGCTGAGGATCTCAATAAGGCTGTCACTTTGGGGGAGCTTGAAGCCACTCTGAAATGGTTCGAGAAAGATAAGAGCCCTCAACCAGATGGATGGACGGTTGAGTTCTATACTGTTTTTTTTTAAATCCTTGGAGAGGACCTTCTCAAGGTCATTGAAGAATGAAGAACCTCACAGCGAATGTACGAGGCCTTCAACTCCACCTTCATTGCAGTCATTCCAAAATTTGACAACCCCGACTCCTTCGATGATTTCTGCCGCATCTCCCTCTGTAATTGTATTTATAAAATCATTGCCAAAATCATAGAAAATCGCCTTAATCCCATCTTATCCTCCCACATTTCCTCTAAACAATTTGCTTTCCTTCAAGACCAACAGATTCATGAAGTTGTAGGAACTGCTAAGGAGGTCTTGCATTCCATTCAGATGAAGAAATTGAAAGGTATGATACTCACAGTAGATCTCTCAAGAGATTTTGATCATGCTAGCTGGTTATGTATCAGAATGTTATTAACTCATCTCAGTTTCCCCATAGAGTTCATAAATTGGATTATGTGTTGCATAACAAACATATCTTTCAGTGCCCTTATCAATGGATTGAAGTCCCCATTTTTTCACTCGGAAAGGGGCCTTAGGCATGGATGCCCTTTCTCTTGTCTATTATTTTTTCTCATAATGGAGGGACTTAGGAGACTCATCTTGGAAGGCCACAGGATCAGGAGATTTCATGGATTTAGGATAACAGATAATTGCATTTTGACCCATCTTCTCTTTGTTGATGATGTTTTACTTTTCCTTAACGGAGGTACTAGGGACCTAACATATTTGCAAAACATCATGGCCATATTCAGAACACCAATAGGAATGGAGATCAACTGCATAAATTCCACCATCACTTCTTCAGGTTTCTCACCACACAAAATATAGTATGCTCTCCATATATTCTCTTTCACTCTTCAAAATCTAGATGATGGACTTAGATATCTAGGTAACAAACTAAAACCTCACTGTTACAATATTGCTAATTGGATATGGCCGATATCCAAGCTCGAGAGAAGACTTAACATATGGCATCATAATTATCTCTCTAGAGCAGCACGACTGGTCCTTATTAAATTCGTTCTCAAAACCACACCTATATATTGGATGTCACTAGCATGGATTCCTTGGGGAATTCTCTCCAGAATTCAAAATATTTGCCGCATATTCCTTTGAAAAGGAAACAGGCAGGAATAATTTTTGCCTGGGCTAGATGGGAGTTACTTTCTCTACCAAAGAAGGTGGGAGGTTGGGGAATTAAAAGTTTGAATCATTTTTCAATTGCCCTGACCGCTAAATCAAGATGGTAGCTAATCACTTCATGCAGTTTATTGATGAGGGTGGCCTACTCCAAATACATATCTCCCCACAACTTGATGGATTAGATCGGACAACACAATTGGAACAAGATAGGGATATCTATCATTTGGAAAGTGGTAATCAACTCCCTGCCTCTCATTCGAGATGGGATCACCTGGAAATACATTCTATCTCCTAGGTGCACATTGGTTTGGATCCTTGGATTGGCAGTGTCAACTCACATAGGCTCCCACAAGATTTAACGATGTTACTCAACAATTTTGCTATCATCTATATTAATCACATTGCAGATTCAAAGAACTCTACTCTTTTCCAACCGGCATGGAAGACCTTCATCGTCTAAACCTCTCACGGATATGGCATCATTAGTGGGATAATTACATCTTTGCTCTTGCTAAAACACATTTCAAGGTCACAAAAGGGTGAAGATGAACTAGTATGGGCCCAAGAAAAACATGGCAAATATTCACCCAATGAAGGACATTTATGTATCTATGCATACCATCGACCACCGATCACAGAGAATTGGTGGATCCAACGATGGAAACTAAAGGCGCCTCCCAGAACATGATTTTTCATGTGGACAGTGCTCAGGAACAAGGCCCTCACGGGGGACAATCTCGATAAGCGAACTTTTCACGGTCCATCTTGGTGTTTTTTATGCAAGAATATTTCTGAATCCATTTCCCACCTCTTTCTATTTTTTCTAATCATTGTGTACCTATGGCTTACAAACCTCTACGCCATTCACATACATAGATGATGGCAGGGAACATCTATAAAGGATGTCTAACTATCCTGGTGGACATCAGCTGACCCAACCAAAGCTACAAATCTTGCCCTCCTTATTTGTTGGGCTATCTAGTTAGCCTGGAACAAATACATATTCCAGAACATCACTCCTAATTGGCACTCTATCTTTGCCCACATTTTGGCCACCTATTATATCATCCCTGATGACGACTCTACTCCACCCACTCGAATTGTAGTACTTGAGGCCATCAATTGAGACTACCCTTGGGCTTATTTTGATGGGTCTGCCCAGGATGGACGGTGCGGGGGGAAGATATTCTCTATCTATCTGATACACATTTCTTTAAAATACAAATGGGGTTGGGAAGGGGCACCAATAACTATGCCGAGCTCATTACTCTCAGACATCTCCTTCATTTTTCCTTGGAAAAACAATGCAGGAATATACAAATTTTTGGGGACTCAAAGATTATTATCAATTGGATAAACAATACATCTGATTGTCATGCTTATACTCTGAGACCCATTCTGGAAGAGGCACACAGATTCATTGCACTTTTTGATCATTTTGTTTGTCGCCATATATACAGGGAACACAATTAGATTTCCAAGCAAGTTGCAAACCAGCGTCGAGGTACATGGATGATACATTAGCAGTGGGACGGTGATCACTATCTATACTACCACCACCCATACATGGACTTCAGAGCATAATTTAGGCCCGGAGGGGCCTGTCTTTACATGGTTTTATTTTTCTGCATAATTTATCAGTACATATGTGTATCTCATTTATATTAGTTTCATATATTGGCAGATTAAAAAATTGTACTCCCTGCGTGGAGCCACATAGACCTACGATATATATATATATATATATATATATATATATTATATATATATTGATGGTTGAATCACCTCTCTATATAGCATATGCGACACAACATCTAGAATATGTAATTTTCTTACTATCACTGAAAATTACGATTTTTCCTTAGGGGAAAAAACCTCCTTTACATTACACAAATGAACAATTCTTGGATGATACAAATGATAAAAATTCCCTTCTAAATATAGGATTCTAAGGGGTCACAATATAATCCAAGCCGACATAACAATAATAATATAAGGGCACAACAATAACAATAGTGGGCTTCTATGGGGCACAACAATAACAGTAAGGGCTACAATGACAATAGTTAATGCAGGAATCATTAGTATTATAGGGATTTAACATGCCCCTCTCCTTCAAAACAGTGTTGTCCTTAATGCTTGAGTAGTTTTGGATGCTTATGTATAAAATTCTCATCCTCCCATGTGGAATCTTTAGCGGGTAAGTTCTTCCACTTGACAAGATACTCCGAAATTGATTGATTTCACAGCTATTGAGTTCTTGCTTCTATGACTTCTTCAGGTTCCAATATGATTTTTCCTTCCTCGTCAAGTTCTGGTAATATTGTTTGAACTAGAAGCTTTTCACCAATACCCTTCTTTAAGCATGAAAGATGGAAAACTGGGTGCACTCGGGAAGCTGCAAGAAGCTCCAATTTGTATGGCATAGTACCAATATTTTGCAACGCCTTGTGTTAGTGCTCAAATCTACCTTAGGCTGAAATAAGGTAAGACTCAAGGCCACATCAAACCACGCTCAGCCTCGTAGCTAGCCCTACGAGGACATGAGAGGGCTCTCTCCGGGTCAAACTCGACAAAAGATAATCAAAGAGGCTCGAGATGACCGAATTGATGACTAATTTTAGGCTAGGTATGAAGTACAAATACTGTGAAATTGATTTTTTGAGGTTTTGTTGAATTCAAGGGAAAGGCAAATTTGGGTGCGGGGATGAGGCACAGCTTTTGCAAAGGTCTACTTGGGGCAAGATAGGCGATTGTATTGATGCCTTAAAGCAAGTGAGATGGGTAGATCATACTGGTGAGGAGCTAAGGAGAGCAAAGGAGTCTCAAGGATTCTCCTTAAACTGAAGAAAACATAGAAGAATAAACAAATTTAAAGGCAGAGCATAGCAATTTCATGGATTCTACCTTAACACTTCATTTGTTTAATAACAGAAGATTCAATAGAGATAATGATACACATACATAACTTACAAGTACTTAGAGAAACACACCATCAAGACATAAAGCCACATGGATCCCAAATAGTGCTGCAAAACCCTGGTCTTTCCTTTGCCAAAAAATGCTGATAAGATATGTACAATATAGTCTCAAGCTATCCCAAGAGTCCAACCCTGAAAATGACGAAGAAAATACATAATATAGGCAAGCCAACACATTCCCTTTCCTCTAGGGGTCGAGCTCATCATCCTAGGAGCTGTTTCAACCAATTCTAAACTAAGCACTACAATCTAGGCAGTCAAAACAACTTGCCTCTATAAGCTAGGAAACCAATTCATTCATTACATTTTTGCTATTTTATGAATGAATAATCTAGAATAGGTAAATAAGTGTCATAACAACATAAAGTTCCAATAATTACATCAAGAAGGGTGAAAAATCCCATCACAAGTCAAAATTGGTCAAACTGGCTTGATTTGCTGAGCTGAGGACAAAAACTGTGCCAAAAAACATTGTGCGCCGTGCGCCTTTCCACCTGCGTTTGGGGCACTTCTCGGGATCCAAATTGAGCTCCGGTTGGCTTGTTAGAAAGCCCTGGATGTCTACTTTCCAACCCAAGTGTAATTTTCCAATTTGGTCTCCATTTGACCCTCCCAAAGGGGCTTCCCAGAAGTACTTCCTGCTGGTGCAAAAAGTGGCAGAAAGGTGATTTTCATGATTTTTTTGACCTTTTGATCACCAAAAAATTGATGAAATTCCTTGGAAATGGCTGAGCATGTGTATTTCATCATGAAAAATCCAAAAATATAAGCCACCTGTGATTTGGACCTCCCCATCTTATGGGTCGCGCACTGAGCGCGACGCGTAGAGCCAAAAAACCTGTTTCGCAAGCCAAAAAGTTTGAAATGACAAAAGTTTCTCCAAATTTGCCCAAATTTGGAGTGAAAACCCTCCATAATGTATCATGCTCAAATAATGAAGCCTCGGCCAAAACTCGAAGTGGATCAGGCCTTTTACGTTGTTTTTGTGCTTTGCTCAAATGCCTCTTGAGGATCTTCATTCTCGCTTTGCAAACATGCATGCGAGCCCAATAGTGAGTCTTCATGTGGCGAAGCATGTCTTTGTCCCTGTTTGATTTCGCCAACAACTTCTCCAAATGTGTTTTCACCTGGATGAGCATTGATTCCCGATCAATAGGTGTCAAATCATAGGGTCTTCTTCGAGCCAATTCCCGGTCTTCCTGAATCTTCCACAGCTCATAAAGTTCATGCTCATCTTCCAGTTGTTTGTTGCGCTACTCCAAGTAGTTGATCACCCATTTAGCCATCTGCAATTTCTTTTGCAGCGACTCATTCTCAGCCCTTTGCTCTCGGATGATCTCCTTGAGCTCTGAGTTAGGCGAGCTAGCATCAACATCAATGATACCCATATCATGACCTCCTGAAGGACCCTCATCAACCACCATGGGTCTCTTGCCCCTATCCTGAATCTGTACCTGTGCTGAAGATGGAGGCGAGACCCCTTCCACATGATGTGGAGATAATACTCGCTCTGCTGATGATGTCAACGAAACCCCTTCCACCCCGGCTGGAGATAGTACTCGTCGTGCGGCTGTAAATAAGGCCCTGGGGCCTTTCTAATATGTCACGTATACTGGAGCATAAACATGCTCGGTCTCAGGAATGTCAAACTACTGTGAAGGCCCTCCCTCATCATGAACTATCTCTGGAGGAGGCTGTAGCGCGGAAAAGAAATCACGGGAGATGAAATCCTCCCAAGCAATACCTTTCTGTGCCAACTGATGCATCACTATGATTTTGATCAATGCATAGTGATATATGCTCCTGTGCTGATGTGCCGGGGTCTTCCTCTATACTAAAGGTACCATCCTCTCTATGTTTCGGCACATGAAAAACGGAATGTTCATCATATGTACCCGTGTGAAATGCATCAACAAACGAACATGGTACGCATAGAGACGTGAGAATCTGCCCTCACAGCTGAAATACCTAATGATGAGTTTCATCAATGGTGCAAAATCATCTTTCAGGTATCTGAAAGGAAAGGCTGCGCTCAAGTGTCTGATATATCTGGGCTTGATATATGGCTCATAGTAATACATGTCCAGCATCTGGCGTTTACTCCATTCCTCCCCCGCATTTGGTATCCCGGTGGCCTGAGCAATAGTGTCGGGTGACAAAGTGAAATCCACTCCGGCAAGGTTTACATGACCATCCTGTAGGTTAAGGACAAATAGACGGACCAGTTCCTGATGATGCTGAGTTTGTGAGGTCATCTCACAATATTGGTAACATGCTTGGCGCCGAAAACAATCCATTGCAAGTGGGCAAGCTTGCAATTGAGCCAAAGAAGTAGGCTTCTCCCTAACATGCTGTCCACTTTTGCCACCTTTGTGATACCTCTGTGGCACATTAGGCACATTGACCTCTGGTGTAGAGTCACTATCATAATCCTGCTCATATACTGACTCGGTCTCTGACATGTTCTTTAATAACAAGGTAGCTGGAATATATATATGCTGATATACAATTGTGTACAAAAATGACTGTAGACCTTTTCTTTTTCTCAAATGATGTGACCAAGGGGACACAAATGACAAGGGAATTGTTAGGAAAAGAGAAGCATTAGGGAAATGGGAACAATGGAAATAAAATAAGGAAATTAGGGAAGGGAAGGGGCATAGAAATTTTGAAATGTTAGGGTTTTGGGACGAGGTAGGGATTACATGTTTATAGTAGAAGGGAGGGATTAGGATTTTGAGGGAAGATAGTGTAGGGTTTTATGAGGATTTATTGGGAAAAATATTGGTGAAAATAAGGGATGGGAAACAAAGGGAATAGGAAAACCTTGGCAATAGTGATTTTTGAAAACCCTACAACAAACTTGGCACTTGAATCCTTACAGCAAATTTATGAACAAAGAGGGTTTATACACTTGGTTTTTCATGGCAAGTATAGCATAATTTCTTTACATAAACCATCTAAAAACCAAGAACAAGCCGTGATGTAAGCCTACCTGTGATTTTATGCGTGAGGAGAGGTGATTTGAGTGTTTTCTAGGAAAATTTCATGCATAAACTCCTATGCACCACGCGCCTCACCCAACACGCCGCGCGCTCCTGATGCGCCGCGTGCGTTCAAACTTGCACTGGAAATTGTCCACTGATGCGCCGCGCGCCTCTGATGCGCCGTGCGCCTATCCTGATGCACCGTGTGCCCTGGAACTGACCCAAACTGCTCACGAATTTGAAAAATCGCCTTTGAATGATGCTCTTGGCTCTCAAAATGTGGAATGGGTTGCAGATGAGGAGAAATGACTTGATATAGCATCCCTTTTTAATTTTTGCTTAATGAAAACCCATTTTCTTATGTTTGGTTGTTGACACTTTTTCAAAATTAATAGGCTCTGACCTTTTTGGTTTCCCCTTTAAAATTGGTCAAAATAATGATTTTCTCTGATAATTTTTGCAGGGATAGCTCTGATATACTCTGGCAAAGGAGACCAAGGCTGCACTTGAACAATTGAAGAACTGAAAAAATTTTCAATTTTTACAAAAATGAGGTGGCGACTTATCTTCAAAACTGAGTTTTGAAGAGAAGTCCTAATTCAACTGTACAATGATGAAAATTATTGAAGTGATGATTTATCGAAGACATCCCTCTGGCCCGCTGGTCTTCTAAGACTTTTCAAGACAAAATTGACTCAATCTTAGACCTAAGACCTAAAAATTTAAAACATGATTGAAAATGATCTTTGAAGATTTATTTTAATGAATAGACCTGAACTAGCAGTGCCAAGCACGAGGCGAATGAGTGACACAAATCGCTCCATCAGAGTTATGGCATGCCTAACGAAATGTAACTGATCAAAACTGATGGGAGACCTAAACATGAAATGCAAAAAGAGCTTTGATCTCTGACGGAGGGATAACTAGACCAACTCTAACAGAACATAACATGACCTCCCATAGATGGCATGCCAAAAATGGTTAAAGGACGTTTATGGCGTGCAGGGCCAAATTAAAGAGTTTCCCATAGTTACAACATAGTAGATGACTTGGCTCAGTCGTCGTCAGCTATGTTAGTGCTTTAAGCCTTGCAGATGTGCCCAACCCAGTGGAAAGCCCTAATTTTTGCTTTAGGCACAATCAACCCATCTGGTTCCCACCTCATGGTCTTTGACTTGGACAAAGCTACTCCCTAGCTACACTCATCCATCACTTTCCAAATCCCTTTCTCAGTCCAGAATATCAATATCCATCGTTGCATCATCGACGAAGGGGCTTCCACATGAATCATTTCCAAATCCATTTAGAAAAAATTAGGATCCCCTGAAATTAAGCCATCTAAAATAATGTTGAGAGCGTACGATGGGTGACCTTCTGCCCCCGTCAGCCTATACCCTAGCGTTCCAGTTAATTTGGATGGAAAAACTATGTTAATAAACATTGAAGTACTCAATGCCTAGTGGGATTACAATATCCTCCTAGACCGAATCTATATGTACAAAATGCTCATAGTCACCTCATCGGTGTTTAGAATCATGATGTTCCCCCATGAGAGAAATTTCATTACCATTTATCAACTCACATACTACAAGAAGACAACTTCACCCACACCAGATGGTGTGTTTCCCTTAGTATCCCAAGAAGTGATCACTACTTACACTAAGCTAAACCCAAGCCAGTTTAAGCCATCAAGCCTCCTAGGAACATTCCCAGGAGACCCTCCGGTAATACAAGAGATTGTCCTAAGTATCGAAGCACCAATTTTCATGATGACTTCATCTAACGCCACCAAAACACCGGAATTAGTTCCAGAAACCTCAACACCTGCAACTGAAGAAGTCAGGTCTTTACCTCCCACAATCACGCAAACCCCTTTCTTATGCCCCCCCACTTGGGTTCGTCTCACACCAAGCCATGGAAACCCTCACATTACCAAATATAACTCTTGCAATACCATTTTGGTACCTGATCCCCATGATTGTGCCAGCTGAGTCAACACATGTTCAGGAAGGGAGCTTCCCTATACCTCCCATTAGGGGAATTTTGAGGTCTAAAATGGGTCTCCTAAGGAAATTATAAAATAATATTGGAAATAATAAAATAGTATTAGATTACATCATCAAATTTTAGAGGGAAAAAAGAAAAATTTGTTTTTTCAACTCGTATTTTCAACTTATCTCCCTATGGGTTTACTCAAATTTCAAGTAGCAACACTCATTGGATGTAGAATTTGATTCCTCATCCAAGGAGTACCCATGCAACGTACTTTCAATGAACCCTCCTACATGAAAAATGAGAAATACATGAAAAATATGATTGCAATCACATTTTTTCATGTATTTCTCATTTTTTGTGTAGTAGGGTACATCAAAAGTATGCAACATGGGTACTCCTTGGATGAGGAATCAAATTTTTCATCCAATGAGTACTTCCACTTGAAATTTGACTAAAACCTTAGGGACATAATTTGAACGAGTTGAAAAAGTAGTTTTAGTATTTTTATTTTTTTACTTTTTTACTCCAAAAATAGTGAATCATCCCCCATGGTTGACATCATCACCTTGAATTCTATTGGTTCTTATAAAGTTTATTTTGGTTGTACATTTTTCTTAGGAGACCCATTTTATACCTCAAAATTTCCCTAATGATTACAGAGGAGCACCCCTACTCAAAATCGTCTGGCACCTACCACAAATGGATCCACGAGAAAAGCAAAACAAAACGATGAGAAAGGAGAAACTTCCAACTCCTCCAAACTTGTGCAACCCTACACATTGTGTGAGGATTTCGGGCACCCAACTCATATATGTCCCGAAATGTACGAATTAAAAATAATAATGAATGCTTCCAACACATTGGTAATCTCAGGTCCACCAAAAGGAGTGAAAGTTGTACCCTTATGTAACAAGGAAGTACGCACCAACCATGAGTGTGCCATATTCGATAAATATGGACGCTACACTCACCATTGTCCAAATATCCCTGAACTCAAAAAGACACTAAAAGGTCTCATCCAAACCATGAACAATGAATCCATAACACCAACCCCGTCTCCACAGAATGAAAAATGCCAAAACATTTTCTACATACAAGAAGAGGCATCATCCAGCTCTACACCCTCCTATAACACACGAAGATAGAATAAGCCATATTTTCACCCCTCCACTTTACAATGTGCTATATGTGATGACCCTACCCCATCTAGTAGATTGGTGCCCAGAATTATGGACATGCTACCAAGTCCGATTCAACACCTTTGAGGACCTAAGAAAGAGGTCTAGGCAGCCATACCACATATGCATAATCTACAAGGAGAACCATCATCAAAGGAGGTGCCCTCACCTTCTTCACTTCCGCAAAACAATGAATTTCATACGTAAATTCATAAAGGCAAATCTTGATCTACTGGACTCATATACAGAATCCACAAAACCCACCCCACCTCCTGAAGAAGAAGGACCGCTATATGTCCTATGTGTTCTCAAGGAGAAAAGATGGTCATGCCCCCAGCATTTCACCTCCCATCACCATCATCAGGCTAGACTAGGCCAAAAGCAATAAAAAAACACATGGCAAAGAATGTCGCCCATTACATGCACATTATGTGACAAACCCAATCATTTGATTAATAAATTCCGCAAATTGATTAGATTCAACGATATCTTCTGCTTAGTAGCCCATATCGCATATCAACACCTCTCAAACCAAGAAAAAATCACGTAGTGTTATTATCGCATATGCTATCAATTCCACCTCACAAGGAATTTTTAGTACCTCACACGATTTTGTGGAGCAAGAGCAGCACTAAAACAAACCCACACAAACAAAACACGCAATAACAAAACCTTGCCTCAGAGATGGATACCCCCACAAGATATCCTTTCTTGCCATAACAAGACCTCACCTCAGAGATGGATACCTCCGCAAGATTTCCTATCTCACAATAACCAGACCTCGCCCTAGAGATGGAAACCTGCACAAGATATCCAATCATACAATAACCAAGAGGCATCAACATCCCATGACATAAGTAGCGTCGCCTCTCATACAATCTATTTGGTTATCACTGAACTAGTTCAGAGAGACCATGTGCATGGTACGATAGAAGTTTGAAACCCTTTGTAAGGGCCCATACATCAATAAAGATTGCCTCTGAAAGTGGGAATACATACTATTAGAGCCCAATGGGACTTTCCTAAAAAACCCTGTCAATGGTCTCTACCTCAAAAACTTTCACCCATAAAATGTTAGAGTAAGCATGTATGTAAAATGCCTTATTGTTTATGATGATCACCTCATTATAGATGTATTCTAAACATCACTCTCTCCTCTCATGTCAATAGACGACACATCTCTATGGTTGCAAAATCTTGTTGCTGCAACATGGGCCATATACTCTCTTGGCCAAGCACCTTTTCTCTTCAATGGGATATGTATCAGGTCAACCACCAACGATCAAGCAGAATATGATGTCGTCATAGGCCTCCTAGTCGATGCCCACCACCTAGGCATCTTTCGCTTGCATGTATTCCTTGCTTCCTAGCTCGTAGTGTCACTGTTAAATAGGGCATCCCAAGTCCATGCTTCATGCCTTTTTTGCAAGTATCTGCATGCACAAAGGTTAGCTAGATATTTTGATCAAATCACATTTACACATAAGACTAGAGATCAAAATCATATAGTTGATCGCATCGCAAATCAAATCCTATATTGGCATGCATCACACATATATAACCATCAAGATATGTAAAAACATCAAACACAAGATACATCTATAAACATAAACACATAAATACACCAAAAAGTATGGATGCACATATCATACCATGAGAGCCGCCAAAAAATGCCTCATATATACATCAAAAAATATGTATAGGTACAAAAATCATTGGCGTAAGACCCAGAATGATAAGTCATAAGAAAATACAGGGGAGCATCCTGGTACATACATCATCTCAACCCAAAAAAAAAGTATGTAACTAGCCTCCCTAAGGCCCTGGTGGCACCATCTGTGCATTAGGAGCCAAAATCGAACCAGTTTTAGTCATCACCATAGGAATACAACATAAAGTCATTTGATGCTCTCACTCCTGGGACATCATTGTCTCAACCATAGCCTCTAGAAGGTGAGCCCATCCCTCGAGGGGCACACCTCCAATCAAGGTCTCCACTCATCTCTGGGAGTCATGGTATCACTGTAACTCCACCTCTGCAGCATCTCGTTGCGCCTTAACCTCCTTAGCTCGCGCGACCAGACTATTTGTAACCATAGCCCCCTCTTCGAAGGGTGCACCGATCTCAATCTGACACCGGTGTCCTGGTTGCACTCGAGGAGAAATCGAAGGCTTGGGTACCTAAGGTCTCTGAGGAACAGGTGGATCCCCCTATAACTCCCATGTGTCTTGGGTCATAGCCAACTAGGAAGGCCATGGGACACCTTCACGACCCCGTATGTGCAAGTAAACAACGCATAATGTCAATATCATTGTAAATGATAAATACATGAAAAAACACATAGTTATACAAATGCAGAAATAACAATCATATACCTGATCACCCCTAGGAAACACCTGGCGAGAGCCCCATCTCTGGATCTCCCCAAAAGTCAACCCCATGGTACGGATAGTCTAATATCAGCTGGGGGTTCTACTCAAACCAATTTTCTACCACGTCAGTCCAATACCAACCCACCTCTCCTCTGCCTCCTGAGGCATCGCTCGTCCTCAATGGCGCATGCGAGGGACTCGAGGAGGCCTCGCCGGTACTGTAATTACAGGGTGAAGCATCACCACCCTATCATATAGTATGTTGCAAAGCACACTCCCATAACCAAAAATCTTCAGCAACAATCGTTGAACCTAGGTAAGTTGTGACACTAACCCTTATCGCACTAGTTGAGCCCAATCAAAAAATGCCCCCACCTGAAGTTGCTGCAAAACTGAGATATGTGATCCTAAGCACTGGTTGGGGGACACTGACCCCACGAGTCTAACAATAATAGTCGTCGTTGCTTGCTTAGCTAGATCCTCCACTACTGCGATCCTCATGCAGCCATCTGAGATAGCTAGGGTCTGGACCATAGTGTTGCTCAACCCAAAACGTCATGCCAGCATCACCTCCTGGAAGGGGATAAGGAAGCACCTCCCCTTGAGGCATCAAACTAGTAACAAAATAGATGTCTACCTCCACCAGGATCGGGAGGTCTGTATGACGAATAACCGTCAACTGGCGATCTATATCCTAGCAACTAACCAAATATCATAGGAACTTGTCATGCAACCTTATCAATGGGTTTTGAAGAAACTTCAGTAACCCCCACTACACGAGTTGCTGCCCCACACCAGCATCCTGTGTCACAACATGCTGAAGAGGAGTCTAGTCTTGCTCTCTCTTGATCATCCTACCACCAAGGATGCCATAAATAAGAAAGGAGAAACCCTCAGGTCCTCAAAAAACCAAAATGGTGGCAAAAAACCCATTTTTCCCAGGACGCGCATGTTTCCTAAACACGCGCATGGTGAGCGTGCTTGTATCCCATATAGGTGCACGTCCGGTACACATTCGCGTTGGAAAGACTTGAAGAACCCCAATAGGTCTCGTCGTACAATCCCTTAACTCAGATGTGTGTAACATGCATCCAAGTATTCTTTGTACATGGGGTTTTCACACATAAATCCAGTTATGCATGAAGACCATACGGCTCAAGAAGAGTCGCCGCGCAGTCCTCAAAATGGACTCAAAAAATCCATATAGGGGACCCATGTACGACCTACCTAATCTACCAGACTGAAAATTAAATAGGTATGGGCTCAGGCTCCTACCTATCTTTGACGACGCAAATCCTGGGTACACAGGTTGACTGCAATGACAAGAAACACTCTAGGAAAGCTCTCTGACCTCCACATCTCAATAAAGCAAATGATTGATGTTTGGGTCCCACAACCCTATCTATCGCCTTGTTTTCCATCTTTGGGGAACATCGCAGAAGCCTGGGATATCCATTGACAAAACCAAAAGAGACACGAGGATCAATCCCACAACATCTTCATCATGGAACCCTCTGTTTCCAAAAACACCAAAATTCATTTTTTAGACCTACCACACATGTTAGGTACTTCTCCAGTTCTCTAATTCCATAACATTCATTACATATTTGTATCTTGAATGATGCTTTCAGTTTGGGTTTTGGTTGTATCCATTGCAGGAATATCACACATGGTCAGTTTCAACCATCACCTCGATAAGTGAAAAAGATCATGTATCATTCTGCACTCAGCATGATAGGCTTCCCCCCAAAAATATTTTCATATCCTAACATCATTTCTCAAAAATTCGCCATAAGGTCCAAGATCTTGACCATGTTTATCACCATCTCACACTTGTACATTATAAGCATTCACGTCGGTCGCTCCACACCCTCCCCCCCCATGGCTTCCTTCATCATTGTCGATCCTTCGTCACACAAAGGAGCCATGACCACTCACTCTAGCCTGGGAGAAATCTCACATACATATTTGAAAGTTTAGCCTCATTACACTACATTAATTTACACATTCACCCCCTTCAACGGGACCCCCATACAAATACTAACAGATGCACATATGTATCCTACATTTGGCCTATCATTCATCTGCATCACATAGCCCATTTGTATGAACTCACCCACCCACCCAACACAAAGACCAACCAATGGGGTCACCACCCTCAAAAAATACGTTACACCTTATTACAAGTTACTATCATCATGGGGCACCCGTCTTCATGGCTATACATCCAAACCAAACCCTATTATTTTGGCAAGTGTACAAATATTTTTTCAAAAGAAATTATCCCATCCATATTTGATTTTTACAGTCCAGGGCCCTCGCTCACTTTCAGTCTCTAATCGTCCTTGGTCACAACTCATCAACAAACTACCCCCATTTTTCACATCCATCAAAAATCACTAACACCCATCCTAGGAAATCCTACTAAATCTAGTATCATTTGAAAACATGTTTTGACCTCGGTCATTTACATCTCAAGCTCTGACCTCATAAGAGCTATTCACACCCTCCAATATCGATAGCCCTTGCTATCATGACTATCTGATCCAAGTTATTACAATTTGTTCATACTTATTTCCCGACTCACCACATCGGGCAGATGAAGCGCCTTTCCTGTCGACTTCAAAACATGTATTCCAGGAAAGAGGTGGTACCTTGGATACTCCCTCCCTTAATAGGATATCCTCTAGTGGCATAGTGGGAACCATTCTTTCCCAGTGATTTCATCGGTTCCCTTTAGATTCAACATCAACTAAAAAATTTAATGTCAAGGCGGTGTCGTACTTAGTTACTATTGCAACCCATTCACATAGTTGAAGACCCCTACTTCACTAAGAACCTCATTCAGTAGTGCTTATATTATGAGGTGGGGGAGGTACCTACTACCAAATATACATGCATACCATAACACCCATCCAAATTGCCTCACCAAGATATGCATAGGGAAAAAAATATTTCACCTATTCGACCAAAAAGTGCCCCTGAGGGCGTCAACAATGACAATCATCATCTATCAGCAAGTCAACAACCAAAAAGTTGATTGGACACAAATCATTTGTTGTCTAATTGTAATCAATTCTAATTAGCCATCATAACGAGCATGGGACATACTCGCCTCATGTAGAACACACCATTATTGAAGTTTTTTCTACCAGAGCATGGGTATCATTTATATTGAGTCAAGGATTTTTCTCTACTCATCTCCAAAACAAGCTATCCTTTCTCTCAAAAGGATAGTTAGACTCTCCAAAGAAAGTGAAAACATGATGTATTTTGGCTATACGTCTTCTCCTAACTTCATACATCAAGGGGCAACTCTTAACACCGGAAAATCGTACACTTTTTAGTACAATCCAGAAGACATTAAAAGTGTTCAGTAGAATGCATAGGTGGAAAATTTTCTTTTTAGATACATTACAGAGATTCAAGAAATGAAAGGCTCTCCTAAGGTCAAAAGTTTATAAATGAAATCAATTAAGATCATGCGTATATTTCTTTGATAAATGTGTGTGTGTGACATGTCATCAAAAAGTCGCGCGGTTGTAGAAAGGGTGACTCAGCAATCCAGGACCACTCCACACACTTGGAGCCGATTTCTTGATATGAGGTCAACCTAGTACAACTGAATTCGAGTCACCTTAGAGAAGTGCAGCCCTCAATGGAACCCTCTTGTCCTACTCATGTGTCTTTATCATACATGTACGAAAAGAGGGAAGAGGGATTCAAAAAAATATATCTAAACAGGCCATGGGAGAGCCAAAAAGAAGAGACATTGTTATGCTGGTCAAATTTATTGTAAGCAAACCACCATTTCAATGTTGAACCAAGGAAGTGAAGAGCACTAGCATGTTGGCCAAATTGCTTCTAAGAAACCCAACATCTTAGTAAGTGAAGTACAATCCACCCTTTGGAGAGTCTTCACACTTATTTGAGAGAGAGGAGAAACTTGTAAAGAGATTGAGGAAAAGAAACATCCTTGCTGAGTATTATTGAGCTCCCTAGCTCAAGGAATTCTCTTCATGTGTTCTAGTATTCTGATTGTATTCAACCTCTACCACCAGTAATCAATAAAGGGAGATTTTCCATATATTATTGATGTGTTTTCTCCATTTGAACATTGTTATGTTCATGCACCTCTTTGTTTAAGTTTATGTTTTTGTATGCATTGCATCCATTATTTACAATGATGTATTTATTGAAGTCTATCCACTAACAACAAATTTGACTTTGACCCTTTGCAAGTAATAACCCACAGTTCAGGGGATTTTCTTTTGGTACACTTGTGCCCCAAAAACACTACAACAACTATAGTCCCTATCTTCATTTCCTTGAGAGCCTTGTTTTAGCTTCTCTTTCAATCACTGACACTTTTCATCTTTTTCTCCAACATTTTTAATATTTTCTTAAGATCATTCCCATAGGAACTTGGTTTAATTGCACCCTCCTATTGAGTGCATCAACTATTCTATTTTCCTTTCCCTTAATTTATTTAATCTTGAAATCAAACTCACTGAGCGTAGCCAATCATCTATCTCACCAGAAATTTAATTTAGGTTGATCGAACAAATATTTCAACCCTCCACGATCAATAATTAGGATAATTTTTAGTGTCTCCACATATTTAGAGTACATATGATGGCAACCAATTCCAAGTCATTAGTTACATAATTATGCTCATGCTCATATAGCTTTTGTGATTCATAACAAACCACTTTGCCTTCCTGCATTAGGAATCTACCAAGTCCATCCTTGTACGCATCTGTACATATAATGAAATCATTTTCAGGATCTTCTATTCTTGGAGTTGGTGCGTTAGTTGACTGCTACTTATGTTGATTGAAGCTTGTAGCACAATCAACCGGCCATTTGAAACTCTTTCCTTTATTTTGTAAGGCAATTATTAGACAACCAATCTTGGAGAAATTATTAATAAATATCCTATAATAGCCTTCCAGTCCCATGGATGACCTAACTTCAACCATATTTCTAAGTATTGTCTATTTCATGATAACCTTGACCTTCTCGGGATCGACTACTACTCCCTCTCTTAAGACAATGTGTCCCAAGTAATGAATCTATGATTGAAAGAAATTGCACTTAATAATATTTTAATATAGCTTATTCTCTCTTAGAAATTATAGTATTGTGTCCAAATGTTCTTCATGCTCCTCCTTGGTCTTCAAATAGACCAAAATGTCATCCACGAAGACTATGATGAACTTGTGCAAATAGTGGAACAATACGTTGTTCATGAGGCACATAAATGTTGTTGGCACATTGGTAAGCCCAAAGGGAACTACCAAAAATTCATAATGCTTGTATATTGTTCTAAAGTTTGTTTTATGGATATCCTCATCCTTTGTACACATATGATGATATCCTCATCTTAAATCAATTTTGGAGAAGACTACTGCTCTTCTTAGATGGTCGAATAAATCATAAATTCATGGTAGAGGATATTTGTTTTTTATGGTCACCTTACTAAACTATTTGTAATCGATGCATAGTTTGAGCATGCCATCCTTTTTATCTACGCATGAGACAGGTGCTCCCCACGGGGACACACTTGGCCTTATGTAGCCCTTGTTCAATATCACCTTGAGCTATAGCTTTAGCTCAACTAATTATGGAGTTCTCATTATATACAGAACTTTCGATGTTGGAGTTGCCCCTGGTACTAATTTGATGGAAAAGTTAACTTATCGATGAGGAAAATCAGGAATTTCTTCAGGGAATACATAAAAAAACTACTGTAAAACATGTTATTTCTCCAGGATATCAGTATCATCATTCTTAGCACTACATTAACTTCAACGATGTTGGATATTTTCACAACAAACAAAACGAATCATTTTATGTGGATTCTTTTGGATTCCATAGCTGAAATAAATCTCACCAAAGTGGGTTTTTGTTTTCCAAGTAATATTCTATGCTTTCCAGCTTCATCCAAGCATTCAATAGTCTCCTTAAAGTAGTCGACCTTGGTTTGGTGCACACATAAATAATCCATGCCCAATAATACAGTATATTCTCCCAATGGTAGTATGTTGAGGTTCACAATTTTTGACATCCCATTTAATTCTATTAGGCAAGCCTTCACCCAATACTCAACCCTTATTTTCATCCTATGGACAAGTGAACTAGCCAAGTTTTTCCGTGTTCTTCCTTTTTTAGTGTTCATTTCTTAACAGAAATGGGAGTGATGTAACTAAAATTTGAACTAGGGTCAATGTTCAGTTGTCGCACAATCTAACCTTCAGATGGCCATCCCAATGTCAAACTCTAAGATTCAATATGTCCCAATGCCTATCACTAAGATTCCATTTATTGCAAGGTCATTCCAATGTAATATGTGTCCCTCCCCATCTAACCTGCATGTGTTAAGCAAAGCATGTAACCATCATTGGTTCATCCTGAGTCTAGTATCATGTAAGTAGAGCCAGGGCGAGGAAAAGAAAAAGGTACTATCTCTATCTACTGGAACTATTTATATACTCTTGCAGCCAAGCCCAGTCTTGCGACAATACTCCCTAGGTGAAGTGTTTCATGCGTTAGCTGGGTCCATGATCCTAATCCTACCTAGTAGGTAGGAAAACTAATGATAGAAACTCATCACTTATGGCATGGACTACCAAGGTGTCTAATCCTATTTTCTCCCCATGCTTTCGTACCCTAGCGTTTTTGGGTACCCAGAGAGTTTCCTTCCTAGTTGGAGTTCCTTCGTATATCTTAGGATTTGATCCCTCCACACTAAATTCCACTCTCCCCTGTCTCACTCAAGTGAAATAGTCAAGAAAACACCTCGCCAGTGCTTTGGCAACTTTCACTTTCCACCCTTTTCATTGCCTATTTTCCCTTTACGCCTAGTCATTCTGAATAACACTCAAAATCAAAATATTTTTTTCATGGAGCATACCTTCCATATCTATAATCACTTCCTGATGATATTCTTGGAAATTATCCTCTTCTGGATAAATTCTAAGTATACTCAGATCCATGTCCAAACTCTCTCTTCCTCCTGTGCATTGTACAATTTTGAGCAAGTATGCTTGTATTGTGGTTAATCTTTCCTTAGGTGATTTTCTCCACAAATACAACACTTATATGGACCCTTCTCATAGTTTTTGGCTTCATATTGAGTAGAACAACCTTTGCTGGAAACATTAGACTTTTGTTGGTTTTCTTGGTCAACGGGGATCATGCTTTCTCCCTTTTTTGACTTTTTCCTTTTCCTTTTGAGCTTGGCATTGCCCTTGGATTTTCAATCTCATCTGTATTCATGCTTGTGCCTAGAATACTCATAAAAAATTTTAATCTTTTGAATTATGTCCTCTAATCTCTTGGGCTCATCGAATTCGATTATTTCCTTGAAATATTGTGGCAGTCCACTGACGCACCTCTGAATATTTACTTTCTCTTTCTTAAGGTAGGGAACATACCTTAGAATCTTTAGGAATTTGGTTGTGTACTCATCATCTATCATTTGTCCCAATCTAAGCTCATAGAAATCATTTTCCTTGTTTTTGAAGTATCTCTCAAATAGATATTTCTTTCTGAAACACTCCTTGAACTCCCTCCAGGATAATTATTCTTCCCTTATTCCCTTTACATTTTTTAGATCTTCCCACCATATATCGACCTTGCGTATTATGCTGAAAGTAGCTACCTTTTCCTTCATGTTTTTTGAATAATAGTGGATTTGGAAGAACTTCTTCACTCCCAACAACCAGGCTTTGACATCCTCTGATTTCTTCATTTCACCATCAAAAGTAGGAGGCTTTTCATTTTCAAACTCCTCTAGTATGTATTCCCTTTGCCTTCTTCTTCCATGATGATAATGATAGTGGTGACGATGTAGGATTCTATGAGTGTCCTCATATCGTTGCTCATGGGTGCTTGAGTTCCCTTTTGGGGTACTTAACAAAGTGCCTCCTTTCACGTTGTCTTCACTAGAAAACTGGTGCCTCTTTCTAGGTCTGCTCTCATTTGCCCCATTGGTTCTTTCTTCTTGCCCTAATGGACTTCACATGTCTCTATGGCTGATCCCCAGATGATGTTTCCTCTACCTTTGTAGGTTTGATAATCTTTGTAGTATGAATACATTTACTTCAACTTAATTTTCTTGCTCTATGAAAAGCCTCTCATTATTAGCTTTACAACTCCTTATTTCTGCTCTCATGCTTCTCAATGTGTCCATACAATCAAGAGAGTATGCCCCTCCTTTCTTTTCAATTGATATTTCCTCTTCGTGTCCATATTATGATTGGTTGGAGGTATGCTGGACCATTTTAGTATCATTTCATTGGTCTGTTGGTTTTATATTGTACCACCCTTTATTGTTTGTATGGTCCTTAAACTTCATCTCTTTCAGTTGATCCAGGAGGATCTCATCAGATCATATAATTTGGTATCAGAACAGGTTGAATTTGTAGAATTTGTCAGTGAATGTTAACCAGGTCAAAGTCGCAACATGGAGAAGTAATCCTCGAGGAGATTAATCCAGAGATTGGAAAGCAAAGAGCCGTCCATAAGTCGACCATGACAGGATCTGATGCAGGTGAAAATCCAGAAACTAAGATGAGTGATGAACAGTTTCAGCAAGCATTCTTGAATATGCAGTAGATGTTGGGAGAACTCTACAAAGACAAGAAGGTGAGAGATGCATCTTCTTCTTCAAAGACATCAAAGAAGGACAAAGCTAAAGACAAGGCTGATAAACCTCCTTCACCTCCATCATCTCCATCATCATCATCATCATCATCTTCTTCTTCTTCTAGTGCAAAATTTGAAACAGAAAAGAAACCTAAGAAAACATCTCTTTTGAAACTTGATGTAAAAGTTGAATTACCTATTTATGATGGTGAAATGAATCCTGAAAAGTTAGATAATTGGATTAAGCAGTTGGAAATGTATTGTTGTATTCAGAACATCTTTGACGATAAAACGAAAATTCAGTTAGCTACACTTAGAATGGGGGGAACAACTTTAATCTGGTGGGAAAGTAAAACTCAAATTGATGTAAAGTGAAAAGGAAAAGTCATCTCTTCATGGTCTAAGTTGTTAAAATCTCTTAGGAAACAATTCTATCCTTTGGGATACATGCACCAAGCTGTTATTGATTGGCAGCATTTGAGGTAAGGTAAAGGGCAGAGTGTTCAGGAGTTTACTCAACAATTTAGAAAGAAAGCATTGGCACTTGGTATTTCATTAGATATTGTTGGGCAGTGGATCCCCCGCATAACAGTTTTGGGGCTTAAAGCCCACAATTTTAGGTAATGGTATTGTAAAGGCTCCGCGAAGTGTGCGGAGCACGAATTGTAATGAGTCAAGTCAAAGGGTTGTCTACCCTCAAATAATCTAAGGTAATGTAAAGTGGGTCGACCTACCCATGGTCCGTAAACCATAGAAATGTATAAATAGAGCAAGGCTTTAAGTGTAGAAGGTAGTTTTTGGTGAAGTCTTGATCTGAAGTGATATGGGTTGTTGAATGTGATATTTCACTCTGAGTCTGTAAGTCCGAGTCATGGGTCGTAGTAGTAGAAGAGGCTCTACAGCTGTGTGCACAGAGGCCTGGTAGAGTCTGCAGCTATGTGTGCAGACCCCTGCAACTGAGTGCGTAGGGTGGAGTTGGGACTGTAACGAAACAAAAGTTTAATAAAAGCTAAGTTGATTTGGAAATATTGTGCATCTATTCATAGATCTGTATGTTTATGCTTATGTTATATGTTTATGCATCTCTTTATAGTTTATGGTTGCGTGCACTGGTTATAAATGTTGAATCATTGATAAAGATTATTCGGCCCACAAAATTAAGTCAAATCTATAATAATAACACAGTAAGGTTAGAGGATCTAGATAGCGCCCCTTCATGCTCTGTACAGAGCTATGTGAAGGTCAGACAGTTGTGCGGAGCTGCACCAATGTGTAGGATCGGTTCGTGACCTTTCCATATCTCATCAAGACATCCCTAGGGTGCGGAAACCTCATTCCAACACCCTGCCATACTACCTCGGGTGAGACCTCAGTCAGCGCTCCGCAGAATGTTGCCGAAAGGGCCGGTAGTTTCGAGATTTGTTTGGCTAAAACACTTTTGAACCTGTCCCAACAAGCCAGTAGATATGCATGAAACTTTATTAAAATACATTGAAAGTTTACATTCATATTTTCAACATACATTATTGATGTTTAATCCTGGTGATTTTGATGAAGTGTGTGTTCAAGCCATACATGTTGAATAAGGTGGCACACCATTCAAGTTTTCACAGAAACCATCTAGGCAATTAGAAATCAAGGATTCCAAAGACAGGAAGAAGAAGGGCAATCTGAAGGGAAAGAGATCAATGACAGCTCAGAAGGAAGGTGAAATACCTACTTGTACTCATTGCCAGAGGATCGGACATGATGAGTCCAAATGTTGGAAACTTCACCCAAAAATCAAACCAATAAAGTTCCAGAAGAAGAAATGTGAAAAGAAGGCCAATATAGCAATCCAACAAGATTTGGGCTCTGACTTAGGCGATAAAGGTAAAATAACTGCAATGGTTTCAACATGTAAAACGTTTGATACTGGTTCAAGTTCTAACACTTCTATACCTTCTTCAAACCAAAATCAACTAAATGAGGATGAAAGGGTTGAATTATTTCACATAAGGATAACTTATAAGCACACAAAGATACATACATTATTTGACAGTGGATCACAGGGAAATTTAATATCTGAATATTTAGTTAAGAAATTGGGTTTGGAAACACATAATCATCCAAGACCATACTCTCTAGGTTGGTTGAATAAAGAGACTCAGATTAATGTCACAAGGCAGTGTCGATTAAAATTTTCCATAACAAATAACCACATTGATGAAGTGGATTTAGATGTGATTTCAGCAGATATATGTGGAGTAGTGCTAGGAAGTCCTTATCTCTATGATCATGATGTCGTGTTTTATAGGAAATAGCATAAATATCATCTTGAGAAAGATGGGAATGAATTTATTGTCAGGGCACATAAACTTAAAACACACTTGGATTTAGTTTCAGTTAATCAGATGAAGAGATTAAGAAGTTCAAGTAAGAAATATGTACTTATGGTTGTGAAAGAACAACATAAGGATCAACAAGATGTCTTTTCAGGTTGTGAATCTCATTTCAAAGAAAGATTGGTTAAAGTGGTGGATTCTTTTAAAAATATATTTAAGGAACCAAAAAATATTCCTCCTAAAAGATAAATACAACATGAAATACAATTAATGTCAGATACCCCTCTTCCTAATATCGGAATGTGTCGCCTATCAGTTATAGAGAACGAAGAAATAAAGAAAAAAATACAAAAATTGATTGAAAAAGGTTTTATTCAACCTAGTTCATCACCATGTTGTTCACCCATAATTTTGGTTCCTATGAAATATGGGACATGGAGAATGTGTGTTGACTTCAGGGCCTTAAACAAGATAACAATCAAAAACAGGTATCCTCTTCCTAGGATAGATGATTTACTTGATCAACTAAAAAGTGCTCTCTATTTCACTAAGTTAGATTTAAGAAGTGGGGATCATCAAATCCGCATAGCAGGAAATGACATCTGGAAGACTTCATTCAAAACTAGACAGGGACTATTTGAATGGTTGGTAATGCCTTTTGGTTTGTTTAATGCACCAACAACTTTCATGCGGGTTATGAATGATGTTTTCTGCCCATATATTGATAAATTTGTCATAATCCACTTAGATGACATTCTGATTTTCAGTTCCAGTATAGAAGAGCATGTTAAGCATGTTAAGCAGGTTTTCGAAGTATTTCACAGAGAAAAGTTGTACCTTAAACTTTCCAAATGTGAGTTTGGGAAAACTTCATAAATTATCCTTGTTACATGGTTGGAGGTGGAAGTTTAAAAATAGATCCAGCTAAATTATATGATCTGATGAGATCTTCCCGGATCAATTAATCCTCTCCACTTGAAAGCTTTTGGACCACAAAAGTTTGATTTTAAGCAGATATTAGGTGACGGTACAGTTCCCTCACTTTTCCGATTTCCATCCACCTTACCTTGCTCGGATTCATGCCCTTGAGTCCTATTCAAATATATTCAACCTCTCCATGCCTCGAAGATCGAATATTCTTGTCCAACATGATATCTTCCTACAACTCATTCATATACTCAGGTGTCAAATCATCAATAGTTAGAATCTTTGTATCTTCCTTGGGATCCATGATCATCGGAGGTTCATACAATTTTAGATTTTCCACATTTACAATGGAGTAAATTCACATATAAGGAGGTAAATTTAATCGGAATGCATTATTTCCAATATTTTCCATAATCTTGAAAGGGCCATACCTGATAGGTTTCAGTTTCTTACCTTCTCCTTTCAACATGTCTTTACCAATATACAACCATACTTTATCGCTAACTTGAAAATGATGATCGACTCGATGCTTGTCATGGCACATTTTATACTTGGCCTGACTCTTCTGTAACTGATCTTGCACTACTGCATGTATCTTTTGTACTGTTGAATGAACTTAACTGTTTTGTTCGCATCATCATTTTCACCCACTTTATCCTCTTCACCAAACATGAAATCCATTGGTGACTTTGGTAGATACCCAAAACATTTTTCAAATGGCAATGGATTAGTTGATGAATGTAAGGCTCGTTTCTAAGCATGCTGCACATAAGATAAAGATTCATCCCACAACTTAGGATGTTTACTGAAATAACCTCGAAGAATATGTATGATTGTCCTGTTCACCACTTCAGTTTGTCCGTCAGTTTGTGGATGAAAAGTTGTGCTCTTCTTCAGCTTTGTGTCCATGAGTTCCCATAAAGTGGACCAAAATTCTCCTACAAAACGAGTGTCTCGATCAGAAATAATGGAAGTAGGTAACCCAAAATGAACCCATACCTAATCGAAGAACATATTTGCAGTCTGTTCAGATGTCAATTGATTTTTTCTTGGAACAAGAATACACATCTTGTTGAATCTGTCAACCACAACATATAGGTAATCCTATCCTCTTTTGGACAGAGGAAGTCCTCCAACAAAATACATGGAAATATTGTCCCATGGTCACAAAGGAACTGGAAGTGGCATGTATAAACCAATATTTCAATTGCTTGGTTTGTTGGTCAAACACATCACACATCCTTTAATGTATTTAGCAACAGTTTCATACATATGAGGCCGATAACAATACCTTTGAACTTAGTGCCATTATTTTTCTTACTCCAAAATGTCCTAAAATGCGAGAAGAATGTGCTTCCCAGACAACATTCGCTCTTTCTATCTGTGGTATGCATAACTTACCCAACTGATATAACAACCTGTCATGAACATGATAATTGATTTCTTGCACCTGAGCACCATGAGTTAGTGATTCATAGATAAATTTGAAATCAACATCCATACTATATTTTTCTATATAACTTTCATGCTTTAAAGAATTACTATGCAGTACTACTGAAGCATTCAAAGATGGTCTAGATAACATATCAACTAATTTGTTTGTGACACCTTTCTTGTACTTAATTACTAAGTGAAATTGCTGAAGAAATATCATCCATCTGTAATGACAAGATTGTTGCAACTTAGTTTGAGAATGAAGGTACTGAAGTGGCTAATGATCTGTGTGAATCATTGTTTCCTTACCCATTAAATAATGTTTCCACTTCTTAACACTTTCAACCAAAGAAAATAATTATTTATCATATGTTGGATAATTCATTACTGCCTTAGAAATTTTTTTTGAATGAAAACAAATTGGTTTCCATTTTTAAAGTAAGACGACACCCATTTCATAACCACTAGCATCTGTTTCTGATCCGGATTTAAACAGGAACACAACCAATTATAGAGATAACCATAAAAACCAAGATGCAATGGAAATAATAATTCATTTCATTAATGTAAAACACTGAAATATGCTTACAAACAACAATGGAAATAAACTAGCTAGGGCGATGGTAGCTTATCTCTGAGAAGAGATGTGGCAGCTACATGCCTCTAAACTGTGTTACAATGAGGCTCGAAGGCCTATTTATTGTTGAGAAACAATGGAAAACCCTAAACATCTAAGAACCTAACCCTAAAAGATGAAACACCAAAGTGTGGGCCCCATTTGCGTAAATTGGTACATCAACTTCCCGGGGTCGTAACTTTGGCATATGATCTCCGTTTGACGCACACAATATCTCGGTAGAAAGATCTATTCAAGAAATACAACTTTGGGAAGAGCAATGTAGGTCCGATTTTTCCCAAAAAATTTTGTTTATGGCCTCAAAATGGCTCCGGAAGTTCAAGACCCGAAAAACAAATGCTAAAAATATTAAACTGTGCTACAATTAAGGAAATTGAAAAGTTGAAAGAAACAATGGTGGGGTTCCAAGTGGACTTGGTAGGTGGCCACCAATATCCACCTGGATCATTCCTCCCCCCTTAGGAAGTAATGGTCCCCATTGTGTTGAGTTCCTCCATGAGATGAGGAAACTTTTGCTGAACTTGGTCCCTGGTGAGCCACTTGCCTTGGTGAAGGAGTTGGCCTGCTTTGACAACTCGATACAGTTGGATATTCTGTTGGTGAGTGTGATTGATCTATGTGTCCATGATCTGATCAGTTACAGCTTGTTCCATGCAATATGGATTTAACTCTGTGGGTGTGAGCTATTTTGCAATGTCGGATGTGTCTAGTATTGGTGGAAAGTATGGCCGAAGGCGGTCCACATTGAACACTGGGTGCAGGCCAAGGAATGGGGGAATGTTGAGCTCAAATGCATTGTCTCCCATAGCCTTGGTAATGGTGTAAGGACCATATCGAAGTGGTCTGAGTTTTTGATAGGCTCTAGTAAGGCATTTCTTTTGCAAATGCAACCAAACTTTGTCTCCCACCTGAAACTTGTGTGGCACCTGATGTTGATCATGTCGCTGCTTGCGCTTCGCATTTGATTTCTCTAGAATGTCATGGACCTATTGGTGAATATGTTGGATGTTCTCAATGAAGTTGGTTTCCTTATCTGTTTCGAACTGGACATGAGCCGAATTTGCATGAGTAACTACAAATGGCATGGCCACATCAGTGGCACATAGTGGCTGGAATCCCAAGCCCACCTGAAAAGGGTTGTGGCCAGTCGAGCTGTGAAGAGCCCAGTTGTAGTTCTGTTGAACATAGGGGAGGCTCTTGTCCCATGTGCATGGACTCTTTGAGTTGTACATGCACAGAATGTGTATGATCATCCTGTTGACAACCTCTATATGGCCATCAGTTTGAGGATGGAAGGTTGTGGACTTAGTGAATTTGGTGTCCAACATTGACTAGAGACTAGACCAAAATGTATTGAGGAACCTGCTATCCCGTTCTGAGATGATAGACTATGGGATCCCAAAGTGTACCCACACTCATTCGAGGAAGAGTTTAGTAGTGGCTTCTGTTTTGATATTTGTTTGGTCAATTTAGTGTGTCCTAAATTGCTATATAAATGGTCAATCCGGGAGTCGTAAACTGCTGAAGTGAAGTGCACTATATATGCAAGATAACCATTTTCTTATTTCTTTGTCGTTTTTAGTTTTTGATTTGTTTTTGGATTTATCTTCTTGTTGATTCCCTAATGTGAGATGGTAATTCTAATAATCAAGTATGGATAAAAGTATTCAATGCAATGGTGGCTTTTAAAATAATTTCCAAAATTCAAAGTGTTCAAAAGGCTTTCAAACTTACAATGATGAAATCAAGATGTGCCTAGATTCTAATTAAACAAAATAGTGAACTAGTGACGATGAAACCTAGTATCCTTGCTACTGTATAAAAAGGAAAAGACTAAACTCAAAGCAATTCAAAAACTGTAAGTAAAGTGAACTAAATCATATCACATCAACTCATTTTTGACCCCTCACCATTCGACTCGCTCTGGCTATAGGAGGTAATCATAAACAAATTGAGTAACCTGATATCTAAATAAAACAAAGATCATACTATACATTCATCCTCCTATCCCTCACCATTCGACTCGCTTTGGCTATAGGAGGTAACCGAAAATGATATGAGTAATCTAAACACTAACTTGCAAAAGTAAATAAACTAGTATCAAACTATACATTCACACTCAATCCCGCACCATTCGACTCACTCTGGCTATAGGAGGTAACTGAAAAATGATATGAATAGCCTAATATCTATCTTGCAGAAAAGTAAATGAACAAAGCAAAACTGAAAGAAATAAACAGTGCTAGAATTAGAACTAAGAAAACAAATCAGTAGAAGGAAAAGATAATTCCATCATGTCATTAGTCATCAAAAAGCTATATGCACTTGCCCAGGCTTTCTATTAGAACTTGAAATGAAAACACTGATCAGTTGACAGTCAATTGAAAGCATAAAAGAAGCTATGGACAGAAAACAACATAAATACCATGAGCAATGTAATATATACAGCAAACATCTATGGCATCAAGAGCGTAAATGAAGAAAACATGAAGCTATACAGTAACTACAAGACCTTGGTGTACAGGGGCCCTCTGCAACCTCGGCCAATCAGAAATCAATCACGGATTTGAACTCAAAAGCAGTGTCTTCTCATATATTGCAATACTGTCATAAAATAAGGACTAAGTCACGGCACGATGGCTCATAAAAATAGTCAAGATTACATATCAAAGGCTAGCCTATACGCATACGAAGATGCTTTATTTATAGCGGGAAATACATAACTAATTCCTAAGGACTACGCCGGTAGACAGACACGTAAAAGACCATATTCGAAAATCTAGCAGCATGGTAGCCATGGGAAATAAATCCAAGGGTGTTTTGTTGGATTTGGTTCACGGGCAGTCCCCAGGTGTTAGCACACCTCCTGAGATTTAGGATCTTGCCACGCAATCCTCCTCGTGATGAAAAATAGAGTCCTGCCACCGCAAAACTCCTAGTGTTGACCACCATTTAACTGGATTTGACCGTGGGCTTCTGTGAGTGATTCGGCTGAACCAAGGGGACATGTTCCATGTCCACATCATTTGCAGCTTTCCCATGTGGCCGGATTCTTTAGTAGACACTTGTAGCATAGACTTTAACAAAAAGGTTGCGGAAAATGATTCTGGCTGCGGAAAGTTGTTAGGGTCCCACCCTAACCCCCTTATTTATGTAGTGGGATCACGTCATAATAAAGAGTCAATAAAGCCCATATTAATAATTGTAAGTGGTTAACCCGCTGTTAATGGCGGGACCAAAGTTAGTTGCAAATGGGCCTAGTATTAGATAGATGGTATTAATAAAACCCATGGTATTGATCCATGGTATTGCATGTATGATTCATATATAAAGGATAGAGACTCCCTGCGAGGAGCATCGTGTCTTATTTTTGAATCGAGCTCTGCTCTATTGGAGGTTGCCCCCTCGAAGAGACCAGTGAACATTGCTTTCTAAATAATAAAATATTTTTTGTTGACTCTCACTATTCTATGTTCTGGGTAATTTTCTTCGCATATATTCTGTACTTGGGTATCTTTGGTAGGTTAAGAGCATAACAAGTGGTATCAGAGCTCTTTCCAGGGCCGGTGGGATCTCCATTTCTTAGCAATTTTTTTTTTTGGCTAGAGACATGTTCCGGCGTCTTTAAACCATGGGATCTGTCGCTAAGCGCATAAACCTGCGGATTTGGGGAGGCATGCACGCAAGAAATACAAGAGGTGGTCACGCTTGTTGGACTCCCTTGTAACCCCTGTGGGTACCCCTTCGAGTAGTAGCCCATTAGACAGAACCACATACAGACTGTCTTCCACGTACCTTCTAGGTATATCAGAAGCCCCCTAGCTCCTCTGCAACCTAGCCATAGATAAATTGTCGGTTGTCTTGCTACTACAGTACACCGAGAATAGCACTCGGAGAGATTACTCGCTCGTACGATAGGGTAGTTGGGTTGTACGGTTAAGGGTACGGTTGATCCTACTTAGTTAGAGCCCTGAAACATTGGGCCGAGTACTACTGTTAGACCCTTATGTATATTGTGATCTGTAGCACCTGACACTCCTCGAGACCATAGTTCCCTTTTATCTTGGGATCATGCATCATCTCGGCCAGATCCGCTCGTGCAAAGGGGTGCAGCAACAACAAACATTAGTTTGATCTATTAGATCCATCAGATCCGCAACAGTAATCTGTTTCGTCGCTCAGAGCTATCCGATCCGCCATTCAGATCTCTCAGATCCACCTGATCTGAGTAGTGGTGTGGGGTTACTATACTGGAGCATGATTTTCGCAGGAATTTTGACAGCAATGACATTCTGAGGATTCGGTGACTGCAGTATTCCTAAGGAAGGAGTAAAACTCCACTTATTGGTGATCTAGCCCATCAAAATCAGGACGACGAGCTGAGCATGGTGGTACCATTCAATTCTTAGTGAAATTTTTTTTTGGCGGTCCCAAATTTCAATAGCATCAGGTCGGTGCATGGTAGAAACTAGAGCTCAAGCTATGGCCAATGAGAGGATGGACAAACTTGAACAAACCTTGCAATCCATCCAAACTTAGCTTGACAATTTAACAATATTAGTCCTGAGCGTAATTCCGAAGGGCAAGGAGGTAGCCCATGAGGAGGCGTATATTGGCAATGGACACAGTGACGATGAGTCTAGCCATTCTCCTCACCTCTGGGGCTCCCAAAAACAACAATCCCATCCGAGACCCCCCAATTTGGATATGCATAAATTTGATGGTTCTCACCCGGCGGCATGGATAGCACAAATGAAGCAGTATTTCAATTTGAATAACATCCTAGATGATGAGACTCAACTTATGGTGGGGAGCATGTACTTGGACAATGAAAGGTGGCAATGGTGGGAATGGCATCAACGTTGCAATGCACCTTTTAGGACTTGGGACAAATTCAAAAAATCTCTTACAGACCGCTTTGACCAAGAATCTTCTTTTTTGGGTCATCTTACTAAGCTCCGACAGATTGGCACAGTGGATGAATATATTATAGCCTTTGAAGCCTTAGGCTTCCGCACTAGGGGTCTCTCAGATGTGTTCTACACGGAATGTTTTATCAGCGGTCTTAAAGAGGCCATAAAAGCCCAACGTCCAATCTGCACCCACCCTCCCACATGGATTGAGGCTTGCAAGGTAGCTCGTAACGTGGAACGTGCGTTAGCAGCCCTGGCCACTCGCCCAAATTTCACCGCCAAGGGTCGCCCCACACAGGCTCATAACACGACTCAAACACTTAAGGTTCAAAAGGTGTCACCTGTAGAAATGGTCGAAAGAAGAAAGCAGGGATTATGTTACTACTGTGATGAAAAATACTCCCCAGGTCACAAATGCAAGGAGCCCAAATTTTTTCAAATTGATGCCAGGAATTACAGCTCATCGGAGGAAGATCCACCACTTGAGGAACCTGAGGCGGTAGAAGAGGACAACCAAAAGGACAATGTCCCTGACGAACCAGTTATTTCACTACATGCTTTAGCAGGGATTTCTTCACCTCAAACTCTCAAAATCAGAGGTTTTATTAAACATTGCCCAGTAGTAGTCCTGATTGATAGTGGAAGTACACATAATTTCATCCATCAAAAAGTCGCGGAAGCAGTGCATT
>APFE030967456.1:165834-182719 GCA_000404065.3 Pinus taeda | reverse complement strand
CCTTCTCATTTTCAGCTTCTATGATAGGTTCAGAATTTTCTTCTTGATTCATGGTCATGGTCAGTGCTCCCTTTGCATGAAGCTCATGCAGTCTGTCCCATATATCCTTTGCTAATGAATATTTTCCTAGATTCTTCTTTATAGAATCAGGCAGCCCATCCAAGATTGTCTTTGCTGCTTTTGCATTGTACTCCTTGGATTCTCCATCCATTTTGCTATCATCAATTACTGATTCCCAAATTTCAATGCCTTCAGACTTTAAGAAAGTCCTCATTTTTATTTCCCATATATCAAAGTTCCCTTCAGACTTTAAAGCCTCAAATAGAATGTTTTCAAATAGTTTGTCTTCTATTTTAACAGAGGAGGGAGACACAACCTTAGGGGATTTGGACACTTTCTTCTTTGACCTTGCCATTCTTAACTATTTTTTAAAATCCCTGACTGTGTTCTTAAAATCACTGACTGTTTTTTTTAACAGCAACTCAAAAAAAACATGAGGAATACCTGAATCCCTTTGGCTGAAACTTCACACAGCTGGAGAAGCTTTACTGCTGCTGCAACAAGGGTCTTTCCTTCAGCTTCTTTGACACTTCAAAGAGCATAAACCTGCTCTGATACCACTGTTGGGTATTTTTGCAATGGGAAAATACCAAAACCAAACAAACAAACACCACAGAGTCAATGCTCTGTTTCCTTTGCTCCAGGATCTTTTTGCACAGAGGACCCTTTTAAAAAAAATAGCTGAGAACAGAGTATTGCACCACCATAAAAGATTTCCATTCATTAAAATAAAAACACTAATACATATTCATCCTCTTTGCTGAGAGGGATTTACCAAAAACAACATTCAACCAAAACTCTATTTTCACATGAGAATTTACTGAGACATATTCATCCTCTTTCACTCAGAGGGATTCACCAAAACATTTTCACAAAACTTACTCTGCCTCCTATGAAATTTTACACCACTGTGTAAATATTTCATTTACATTCATTGCTGTGTGAAAACAAAACTTACAGGGATTTACACATTTACCTTTTCACCTGTGTGAAACAACTCATGGATTTGAAACAAGCTACCCTTGGTTTTCTTCATTTACTTCTCCTCCTCCTGCACTGTTGTGCATTCCTTTTCTTCTTACATTACCAAGACAAAATGGTTTTTACCCTGGTGCATTTCATTCCAAAAAAAATGACATTACATTACAACTCAAAAATATTCACACACACTCCTGTGTGTTCTCTGGTTTTCATTCGCTGCTGTGAATACAGGTTTTCCTCCTCTCCGTGTGCAACTCACACTTCACACATTTTATTACAAGCTGTATATATTTTTCACATTACATTTCCCTAGGTTTTTATTGGCTGCAACAAACCCATGTTTCTCTCTTCCCCGTGTGCGATACAATAGCTGGAGGTCAACACTCATGCGGTTGGTATGTTATTTAATAAAACTTACATACCGTAAGTAAATACGCCCATGCTTCCGTAAAACAATTACATGCTGTAAAACATTAAATACTTTACCAAAGAAAATGTCAGCCCTTTAACATAAGGTATGGGCAATAACATTACACCACGCAACATTTATTTCACCTGACCCCGTATGCACCTTCTTTTCGATCAGACGGCGGACAGTATTCCCTTTTGATCGGACGCATATCGGATGGGGTAAGTTGACCAAACCTTACTCATGCAATATTTTAATGTTGATCGTATGCACCTTGGAGCGATCAACGGCGGAGGATGCACGAGCAGATCGGATGGAGGAAATCAATATCGGAAGGGGTGAGATGACTGAGCGTTACCTTCCGAAAAGTGCTTGAGGCTGACGTCATGGCAATCCACGTGGCTGCACCAAATTGCATCGGAGCCCTTAGTCCGGAAACCATTTTACGCCAGTGAGTGGTGCGATAACTTACCGCCGGTTTTAGGTTTGATGTGGTGGTTTCGTGGTGCATTAAATGCTGGACCGCGCGGTTGAAATTATAATTTCAACATTTTAGTGGCTGTCAAGCTTCTTGATAGGCATAGGCACAGCCAATCCCAATTCATGAATGAAGTAGCAAAAATCGGACGGATCCATCACTTCAATTTGGTTCGTCTGTTGGGGTATTGCTTCGAAAGCCCCACAAGCGCACTGGTATATGAATACATGCTTAATGGATCTCTCGACAAGTTTACATTTGCCGGAAACGAGAATGGGCAAATCTTAAGTTGGGAGCAAAGGTATTCAATTGCTTTGGGTGTGGCTCGTGGAATTGCATATTTACACCAAGATTGCCAGAATCGCATCATACACTTCGACATCAAACCTCACAATATATTGTTGGACGCCGACTTAACCCCTAAAGTTGTTGATTTTGGTCTCGCAAAACTTTGTGGGAAGGGAGACGACCATATTTCCATGACGACAGCAAGAGGGACGCCGGGATATGTTGCCCCAGAGGTGTGGTCCAAAGGTATGGATCCTATTACAGATAAATCAGATGTCTATGGTTTCGGAATGCTGTTGCTAGAGATTGTTGGGGGCAGAAAGAATATTGATGTACGGGTAAGCCGGTCGAGTCAGTTATACTTCCCTGAGTGGGCTTTCAAGCTGATTGAGAGTGGCGAGTTGGGGATGAGACTGAGAGGAGGAGAAATAGAGGCTGCAGATGAGGAGACGGCGATGAGACTCACAAAAGTTGGATTGGGGGTGCATTCAATACCAGTCCAGAGATCGTCCTTGTATGACGAGGGTTATCCAAATGTTAGAAGGTAATGGAGCAGACATCCCCAATCCTCAGTTACCCTTAAATTCCTCGGCTACGCCTGAAAATCCTATACTCTCCTCCACAGTGAGTTCTTCTTCAATTGAAATTACTCTTCCACGGTGATTTGATACATCGTGTTGGGAAGTGATTTCTTTATATATGTAATAAAGAGAATTTAAAAAATATTATGGAAGATCGGCATTTGTTTTTTAATGACATTATATTAGAAAGAGATATGTATAAAAAATGAATTGCATTTCAAAATAATTAATGGTGAGAGATTTATAAATGGAAAGATTTTCAAAAGATTTATAAAAATTATATTCGGCAGATATATGTTTATGTGATAAGTAGGTTTTTTTAAGGCCATTTCCATATTGTTTTTCTTACTACACTGCATGTTGATTTTTTATATTAAAATATTTTATGTTGTTTACCTTGTTAATATTATTATACATTTTATGTTATCAGTTTCAAAATCTAATTAAATATGAGATTACTTCTTTTTTTTAAATAAGTGAATATTTATTTTATTTTTTTTTATATAATATTTATTAATTTATTTTTTCATGGTTCGGTTTGATAATTATTTTTTAAAACACTAAAAAAAAATTTTTTTATTTATTTTGCTTACCAATTATAAAAAAATGATTTACAGATATATTAAAGAATTAATAATGGTGAATTAGCCTTCAAAATTTTATAGATAATTTAATATAAAATACAATCAAAAATTCATATAATTTATTCTTCCAAGGATATTTCTACCAGGTTAGAGTTGAAATTAGCCTTCTAACTTTTATAGATAATTTAGTATAGAACACAATTAAAATTTCATATAATCTATTCTTCAAAAGATATTTCTACAAAGTTAGAGTTGAAAAAACATTTGAGAGGAAATTTATGGTTTATGATATTCATAGTGGTTTTCCTTCTATGTAAAAAAACTTTATTTTCAAAAAGTTTTAAAATAATATATGATATGGTGGAAGGCATATTCAAACAAAGTAAAAACATTAACTTATAATTGTTTTAGTTCAAGTGGCAATGGTAGTGGAAATGAAGTCACATTGAAAGTCTTGGGTTCAAATCTTGTGCTACCCTCCTCCATAGGGGGGTGAATAATGGACATGTAAACATGAAAATCAAAGAGCCATACCAAGCTTACAAAACAAAAAAAATAGCATATATTTATTTAAATGGTTTATTAACTATATTTTTTATTAAATTAAAAATTAAAAGAAAAGTAATCCCTTATAGAGTTTATTTTGGCACCTACCACTACTAGCCTAGATCCATCTTAACCCCAGATACATGAAAATCAGAGAGTCATACCAAGCTTACAAAACAAAAAAAAATAACATATATTTATTTAAATGGTTTATTAACTATATTTTCTATTAAATTAAAAATTCAAAGAAAAGTAATCCCTCATAGAGTGTATTTTGGCAGCTACCACTACTAGCCTAGATCCATCTTAACCCCAGATACATGAAAATAAGAGAGTCATACCAAGCTTACAAAACAAAAAAATAACATATATTTATTTAAATGTTATTAACTATATTTTTTATTAAATTAAAAATTAAAAGAAAAGTAATCCCTCATAGAGTTTGTTTTGGCAACTACCACTACTAGCCTACATCCATCTTAACCCCAGATCTATCAAACCTCTAGAGGGATCAAATCTCTTGAGGTGTAAACCTCTTTTTTTAGTGCAAAACTTGAGGAATTGTTTGCACCTCTAGAGATATGATCCCTTTCCATGCTTGATAGATCCGAGGTTAAGCTGAATGTAGGTTAGTTATATCATATCTATATTTGTTTCTGGGTGTCTTTTTTTTATTATTTCTCTCTCTCTCCCCTTCATCTTTGTGTCTTTCTATCTCCCTCTCTCCTTCTCTCTCTCCCCCACTCCCTATCTCCCAACTCTCCCTCTTTTTCCCTCTCTCTCTCCCTACCATCTATATCTATATATCCCTACATCTCTCCTTTATCTTTCTATCTCACCAATCCAAGCACACACACACTCTCTCTCTCTCCATATCTATCTCTCTTCCTCCCTCTGTCTCTTTCTTCTTCCCTCTCTCCTCTCTCCAACTCTATCACTATCTCTCTCCTTCTATCATTTTCTCTCTCTCTCCTCCATCTCTGTATCTACCTCTCTCTTTCTTCCCCTTATCTCCATATCTCTCTCATCCCTTTTCTCTCTCTCCCTACCTCTCCTCTCTCTCTCTCTCTCTCTCTCTCTCTCTCTCTCGTGTCACTGCCCCTCTCTCTCCACCTCTATCTCGCAATGTCTTTTTTTTCCTCCCTCCCTCTCTCTCTCTCTCTCTAAATGCCCGCAGCCCTCTCTCTCTCTCTCCTTCAACTCTTTTACTATCTCCCCCCGACTCTCCCCTCCCCCTTTATTTCTTAAATTTGATCCCATTGTATTGTATTTAAGAAATTATCTAAATTAGAAAAATTTAATTGATTTCTAATGTTAAACCTATATTTTGGATCAACAGTGTCAAAGAAAATACAATAATGGAAACCTTCAAAGATTCATGTGTTATTTTGCCTCTATCATTGGTAGTCACTTTTCTTGCTCTCATCTCATGGATCCTTAGTTACGATAGGTATATGCTAGTTCTTAATGATATTATTTATATTATAAAAATTTAACATCTCTATATATAAAAGTATTATCATTTTAAAGTTTAGATATATCTCAAAAATAGTTATAACATTTTTTCTTTTAGATTTATTTAAAAAAATATTATTAAATTAAATTAAAATAAAATATTTTGATTGTGAAATACATTAGGGTTTTTTGGTATGCGGTGTTCATAAGCCATGGTATTTGCCCATGGTATTGTAAGAAAGTATATTTTCAAGTTAACAATATCCATGGTAAGGTGGGGGGAATATCCATGGTTACAAATTTTGTCATATTGTTATAAAATATTTTGACTGTGAAATAAGTTATGGTTTTTGGGCATGTGGCATTGATAAGCCATGATATAGGCCCATGGCATTGTAACAATGCCTATTTACAAGTTTGTAATATCTAGTGGGGGTGAATATCCATGGTTAAAAACCTTGTCATATTGTAAGTGTAAAGTTTTTATGTTCTTATCAATTAAATTTAAATATGGTTATGAAATCATTATTTTAATTTATAAAGTAAAGTGGATTTTAATCTATAGCTACTAATTATATGTTATATTTTTTAATGTGATATGTAATATTATTAATAAAAACAAAATCAAAATACAACAAATTAGATATCATTATTTTTAACATTTTATTATTAAGTGAGCCAAAATTTAAATGTGACTCATTTAGATACTACCCTCTATATTACTTTCCACTTTTTAGCTATTACTTTTAATTTTGTATTATTAATTGAGCCAACATTTAAATGTTTACACATATTCTGGATACCTGGCTTATTTTACTTTTAACTTCATAATTCATGCTTTTTTGATCACTCAGAAATGTTTTGTAGATGTGTTTCAAACTATCTAGTGTGGTTTTGAAAAATCGGATCTTGGTATCAAATTAAATATTAAATATAGAGAGAGAAATGTAGAGAGAATCGATTTTAACTATTAGAATATAACCAAAAGTGTTTAGCTTTGAATGAAGAAATATTGTTTATTAATAAAAAATTAATTTAATATGTTTTAAAACATTTTTTTCATAAATAAATAATATTTTAATAGTCATAAACTAGTCATAAAAATATTTAAAATAAAATAAAAATAAAACTAATTATTATTTTTTGTCAAACTTAAAGAATCAAAGGAATAAGTCCAATTAGTAAAACAAAAAAGATTGACTAAATCAAGGTCAATAAAAAATTAATAATAATACTAATAATAACAACTAAAAAATCTAGGTTCTATATTACTTTTAAATTTTTATTATTCTTTAACTAAGTCCAATTTAAAAATGTTGACAAACTTTCGTACATTACATCTACACATTTTCCCTATACTGGTTTCAATAATCTCTTAGGTGCATCATGCCACCCCAACACTCTTAATCTTTCATAGGGTTAATTCCAATAGCTAGCACTATGATCCCCTAGGTGAACCATGTCACCCTTCCCACACATAATCTCTCATCCCACAAATAATCTCTGGTAGGGTCCCACAAATAATCTCTCATAGGGTTGGTTCTCACCGCTACCATTACAATTTCCTATGTAAACCACGCCGCCCTAATATCGACCTATAAGTAAAGTCACAGGATTTGAAACTAAAATGTCTTGGTACATAATACTTAATTTTCACATCCATCACTAATTAAGTTGCATTGAAGAGCTTTTATCTATATATATATATATAACTAAAATTCCTTGGTACATAATACTTGATTTTCACATCCATCACTAATTAAGTTGCATTGAAGAGCTTATATCTCTCTCTCTCTCTCTCGTCTCTCTCTCTCTCTCTCTCTCATAATATTATATATATATATATAATATTATATATATATATATATATATAATATTATTATTGACATAATTAAAATGTATGGATTTTAAAAACTACATTTTATATATACAAATGAACTGAAATGAATTGTTGTGCTCTCCATTTTAGTATGGAAAATATGTTGCAATGTCCATCTTGTTTTGCTAAACAAATTGTCTTAAAAATAAAATGAACTTAAAAATGAAATTAACAATTAAAATAAATTGAGGTAAATTAGTCAATTTACAATTTGTGGCTTTGACAAACCATATTTTCCATAATATTTTTAACTGCGAGTTTTTCCCATGGTAGCCTTTGGCCTAATTAAAGGCATAAAATTCCATATAATTTACCTTTTTAATATCTAAAATGAAAGATGAACTTTACTTCAACGTATGTTCATCAGAATGTCCATCTTAAAAAATTGTTATTTTTAGAGTTTTATTTTGCATGTAATATATATAAAATGGAAAACAAAATTTTAAAAATATAAGAATATATTGAAACTTTTCTTTGTTTAAATTTTATTGTAATATAAGATTTACTTCCAATCAAATTTAAATTTTATAAAATTTGAAATAAAAATTTATGAAATTAAAATAGCAAGAGGAGAAATTAAATTAAAACATTTTTATATTTTTTCAATTAACTTTTATTCAATACTTATAAATACATTAATTTAAATAATTTGATTTAAAATAATAAATAATTTATATAATATTATACACCAAAAGTGACAATAAATAAAAATTAGAATAATGACCAATGCCTATTCCAAAATTATGTCCAACAACATTTCATTTTCTTGAGTGAATTTACTTTTTATAAATTTTTCCATTGTTTGAATTTATTTGCAATATGAGATTTAGTTCTAATAAAATTTTAATTTTATGAAATTATAATCACAATACGAGAAGTTAAATCAAATCAAATCATTTTATATTTTTTCAAATTAAATTCTATTTGAATTTATAAATATTTGAATTTAAAATAATTTCATTAGAATTAACAGGTAAACTTATGCTAGAAAAACGGCTAATTGGTTGTCAAACTTTGGAAGAAATGGAGAAAAAAAAAAGGAAAAAATAAATAAAAATAGAAAATATATAATGAACTAAAGTTTTTACCAAGTTAATTAATACCTTTATTGATATCTCTATGGATCACCTAATCAAAATATGAACATTATGGCTACAAAATCGCCTAAAAGTACTATGCATGGGACACATCAACCAAAGCATCACAATGTTTGATTTCCTCCCATGACTTAGGCACTCTATTTCACATTTCCTTGATTTCTTTTCTTTAGTAGGGATTCTAAACAAATTTTAACCTAAGATAGGCATATCTTCCTACATTCCACCTTTCATTTGGAATTGCCTCCTTTCCCATTTTTGCTTCACATCTCATTTTACCATTATCATTTTTAAGAAAGGACCATTATTCATGTCATTTTACAATTTTATAGTCAAAATCCTTGAATAGGTTATATTATTTGGGGAGTTTACATTTCTAAAAATGGGAGCTTATCACTTCCAACACTTAGTGATATTGGAAAACAAGTTTCAGGCCAAAATCACTAAGGAAAAGAAAAAATCATTTACATATTGAAAACCTTTGTGGAAGGTGCAGTTGGGAAAACTTAAGCTAGAAAAATGGGTAATCGGTTGTCAAAGTTTGGAAGAAATGGAGAAAAAAAGAGAGGAAAAAATAAATACAAATAGAAAAATATGTAATGAACTAAAGTTTTTACCAAGTTAATTAATACCTTTATTGATATCTCTATGGATCACCTAATCAGGATATGAACATTATTTCAGGATGGCTGCAAAATCGCATAAAAATACTATGCATGGGACACATCAACCAAAGCATCACAATGTTTCATTTCCTCCCATGACTTAGGCACTCTATTTCACATTTCCTTGATTTCTTTTCTTTCGTAGGGATTCTAAACAAATTTTAACCTAAGGTAGGCATATCTTCCTACGTTCCACCTTTCATTTGGAATTGCCTCCTTTCCCATTTTTGTTTCACATCTCATTTTACCATTATCATTTTTAAAGAAAGGACCATTATTCATGTCATTTTACAATTTTATAGTCAAAATCCTTGAATAGGTTATATTATTTGGGGAGTTTACATTTCTAAAAATGGGAGCTTATCACTAAAAGGTTCATCTTCTTCTACTACTACCCCTCTTGCAAACATCAAATAGAGTATTCTAACTCATTTAACAAAGGATCCCAAAGTTCATATTGAAAAAATAAAAGAGGAAGTTTAATTTGACCCACATACCACAACAATATAAACCTATGTTTTAACACACAAGTATAAGGGGTGATATATTTTCCATAAAATAATCTATGCTAGGTATCTTTTTAATATAATTCTAAAACCATACCCCCACTACTACATTGGGCTTGATCAATAAGCACCAAGCCGACCCATACACCAATTCATCGATATCTTGTACAAGTTATTAGGTGAAACCGGGTCATGGGATGCTAACTATGATGCACTTCACATGTCGACGGTCGAACCAACATCCAATTGGAAATTACATGATGCATGATCATGTGATTAATAGGAAATATGGTCAACTCTCCTTCGCCACCTTATAGTAACATCATTTCATAGCACATGGAAACTTTTTTACCAGCTCGAGGCATCCACCATTACTCTAAATTGATTCTTCCAAAAACACCATCCTTCAATAATTGCATTCAATGAGACTGAAGTTGAGTCTATTGTGGTAATTAGACATCATGGGAGGAGTAACTAATAGGGTTGAGCCAATGAATTTTGAGGTTGCGCAAACGAATATGTAGGTATGAGAGGCCTTCCACTAAATTTTAGGAGCATGATACTACCATCACACTGGAATTCACACAACCCTTTAATGGAGCTCAAGCCATAGTGTAGAAAATCTATGATAGGTTAACCCGATAATGCAATATAAATCAAAGAAGAATACTATAACCTACTTCTACTATCAATTTATGGAAGCTTAAAGATCGAGCTGAACAATATAACCAGAAGAAGAAGAATCAACAGCACAATACAAATGAAAATACTTTTGGGGAAAACCTCCTTGGGCTTCATCATCTTTGGCAAGTGCAATGGGGCTCCTTTGTACCTCATTGTCCATGTTTGCATGTGATCGACAGCAGTGTTCAGATTTGACAAGATGCATGCTCTCCTAGCACAAGGCTGCTACAAACCATTTAGATGGACCACTGACTTATGCACGGCGATGAATATGGAATACAACATCTGCATGACTACTTCGAGAGATGATACTTCACCCAGTATCACTCTCCTCAGCTCTGCCCTAGCGGATGATGTAATCTATTCTCCTCCTTGCTTGGCCGCTTGTAACTCCCTAGCCATTCACTCATTCTTTGCTATCAAGAATTGAACACTCGAGCTGGTGGCTTTGGCATATGCTCTAGTAGCATCAGCTAATGTTGTTAGATGCTTGCGCACATCGCATACGATCACTCGTTCTTCAAACTGTGTAGGAGATATGTGGACATCCAGAGTGGGCACTCTGCACAACTGCACAACCTTTTGTTGTGACTCGTTGAAATATATGTTGTGCATCTTCACTTCCAAATTGTATTCAAGGATCGCTGTGTCTCCTTAATCACTTGGGACTTGCTTTTCTTTTGGATTTGATGAAGCCAATGGGGTGACATCTTGGTTTCGAGGCATGAGGTCAATATCTTGATCTGACTTTGGTTGGACCATATCCATCTCCATCTGCTCTAGAATTTGTTCAATCTCTTGAACTAAGTCTTTCTCCTATGACTACTCACCCTGTCCACTCTATGACAGCTGCTCGGATGAGTCTATAACTTGTATGGGTGCAGTTTCATCAATCTGTGCATGTTGCGCCTTTTGTTGTGCATGTTCGTGCTACTCTTCCTTCTCTCTTCTGTGCAACTCCTGTTCTTCTCGAAGTTGCTACTTCAACTCTTGCAACTCCTTTTATGTTTCCTCCATCCTTCGTTTCTCTCTTTGCCTTTGCGCGTTCCTCTCATCGCGATGTCGCCTCTTAGCCTCAATCTCTAAATTTTCTTTCAACATAAGTGGATCTGCTTTGAACTTGCATCTTTGCTCCGCCTTTGTGCTGTCAACAACGTTTCTCTTGCCTTTTCACGTGTAGGTACATTTCCCTCTACTTCTGGTGATGATGTTGCTCTCTGAGATGTTGCTTCCTTCTTCTTTGCTAACCACTCCACCGTTATGCCAACTAGTTCATTGATCCTGGAGACGTGATAACAGTATCTCCATGGGTCTTCCTCGGGCCAATGACACACCCCGTGGATCTAAGGAAACCACACTCTCACACAGTGGCCCTTCACCAAGCAATGTGGGTCATACAGATTGAAACTTTTGGTGTCGAAGGTGAATCTCTTGAACTCCTCCGTTTCGGTCTCAGCATGCTTGAAATTCCATAACTTGTACAACCCGATCCGCAAAGGAAGAGTGGGCCGAGGTGCCTTCTTCTTCTTGTGAATTCTAGCTGACAACCCTATCGAGATTTTCCATGGAAACCTTTTGTAAAACATGAGGAGGCTTCTCTGCATTGTACATCCATATGAAGGTGCCAAGGAGTGAGGCATACCAATCTTCTATGTCGACCAATGCCTCCATTTTTGCCTGTGACATGCAAGGTGGATCCTGTTCAAATATCATTTTGTACATCGGGGTGACAAAGTGGTTTGACAACTATGTGATAACTTTGACAACTGTGTGATAACTCCGCTGAAGCTGCATTCAGAGAACAATCTGCAATAAGTGTGCACAGAGGTTTTTGAAGGTGACCATGCCCAACTCAAGCCTAGGAACTGCTGACAGGCACATATTGCATCCAGTATGTATGCAGACATGTATATCTTTGCTTTCTAACCTTTGGGCAAATGTCGAGCTTCTGCCACCTATTCCTTCAACCTAACAGCCAACATGTCGAACTAGTTGCATTGCCTTCCTTCGCTAGCCAGTTGGTCCAATGCAATCACCCAGCTCTACGAGAATGTCTTTATGGTTTCTTGGCCATATAAGCGGCATGCAAAGATGACCAAGTATTGATATACCTTTTGTAGTATCTTCATCTTATAAATCAAGCTTGGTGTTGTCCTGAACTTGGTTGGCTCTTTCACCCAACTCTTCAAGATATCTCTGGAGTTTGCACCATTGTTGGGTCTGTTGAAGGGTTTCTCCATTGTAATCATCGGTTGTGACAAGTGATACATCTGCTGAAATTCCTTCACCCTAAAGGTAGCGAGCTCTATCCCACTGACACTGCTCAATTTCATCATCTCAGGATCAGTGTGCGAGACAATCCAATGTATCATGTCGACACATGGAAATACGAGATACCTGCGTGGAAATGCGGTACAATCTAGACTTGTGGATGTTGACATAGACCCTATGGTCTTCTAGATCTTCCTCAAATGTTGTTGAGAATGTGTCATTGATTTCCTGCCATTCCATCTTGAATTCTTTGTCTATGAACAACTTGGTGTCTTCATAAATAGGCAAACTCATAGACACTTATTCAACTGCATCTCCAATTGCACTTCTAACGGTGTCCATTGACCCTACTCTCTTGGAGGCCATTGTACTTATACTCATGAGAGACGGATGAACACCTGTTATGAGAACTTGGATTATGGGATGGATTACAATCAAGCATATCAAATTTATTTAGCATATCCTGTGCATACTTTGTCTGACAAATGAAAATCCCATCCCTACTTTGATAAACCTCCATTCCTAGAAAATATTTCATGATGCATAGATCTTTCATCTCAAATTCATTCATCATAACAACATTGAATTTATCATTCATCTTAGAACTACTACCCATATACAATATATCATCAACATACAAATTTACAATTAGAATATCAATACCTTCTTATTTGTAGTAAAGGGTAGGATCACACTTACTTCTCTAGAAGCCATTTTCTTAAAAGTATCCATCAATCCTAGCATACCACGCTCTTGGTGCTTGCTTGAGACCATACAAAGCCTTCTTCAACTTGTAGACATTATTCTCCTTTCCTTCCACTTCAAAACCTTGTGGTTGCTCCACATATACTTCCTCTTCTAAGTACCCATTCAAGAAGGCACTTTTCACGTCCATATGATGTATGCTCCACTTTTTCTGAGCTACTAACAAAATCGACATTCTAATGGTCTCCTGTCTTTCTACTGGTGCAAATGTCTCTTCATAATCAATTCCATACTTCTGTGTGAATCCTTTAGCAACTAATATTGCTTTGTGTTTTTCAACATTCCCATCACTATTAAATTTAGTCTTATAGACCCATTTGGTGCCAATCGTTTTCTTGTCATGTGGAAGCTCTGGAAACTTCCAAGTGTCATTCCTTTGAATGGAATCCATCTCTTCTTGCATGGCTTGCATACAAACGTCATTAGTACATGCATCTTCAAAACATGATGCTTCAAAATCAGCCTTGGCTAATAAAGCAAAATTGACTATCTCACCTATTGGGCTTTCTTCATGTGTTGATTTGCACTCCTATGATAAATATCACTCAATATTCTTACCTTCCTTGTAGAACTTGGAGAAGAAGTTGGAATTGAACTTGATATTGAAGAAATTGATGAAGGGATTCTTGGTGGAGTTAACCCACTAGTTACAAAAACATTAGTTGGTTTCTCATGGTCAATATCAACAACTATATCATCATTCAAAACATATTTTGTCTTCTCAACATGGCCTTTTTGATGACCATAAACTCCCCCTTCATAAAAAATTACATCCCTTGAGATAATAAGCTTGTTAGTTAGAGTATTATACAATTTATAAGCCTTGGTTGTCTCACTATACCCAATAAAAATACATAACTCACTCTTTGCATCTAACCATTTTCTATTCTGATCAAGTAGATGCACATAAGCCAAACGACCAAAAATTTTGAAATGATTAACATTAGGCCTTTTTCCATACCAATCTTCATAAGGAGTCATCTTTTCGAGTGCACTGGTGGGGTTACAGTTGAGGATGCACACCGTTGTAGCAACTGCATCTCCCCAATAAAAATTGCTCATTCCCATAGTTTGTAACATGCATCTTTCCATTTCAACCACAATACGATTCTTCCTTTCAGATATGCCATTTTGTTGGGGTGTGTATGTCATAGTATGTTGCCTCCTGATGCCATTCATATCACAATAACTCTGGAATGATTTTGAGAAGAATTCTCTTCCACGGTTAGTCCGCAAACATTTTATCTTGCACCCTTTCTCATTTTCTGCAAGGGTTTTGAACTTCTTGGATGTATCTAGGGCTTCAATTTTGGCCTTCAAAAAATATAACCAATAATTTCGTGAGTAATCATCAATAAAAGTGATGAAATATGATGACTTAGCCAAACTCTTAGTCTGCATAGGGCCACATATGTCTGAATGAACAAGCTGAAGTGGGTGATGAGCCCTCCATGCAGTTCCCTTTGGAAATATTTCCCTTGCATGCTTTCCTTTAGCACATCCTTCACAAACCTCCTTATTCTCTTCTACCTTGGGCAAACCAAACACTAATTCATGTGAGGTTAGAAACTTCAAACTATGAAAATTTAAATGTCCATACCTGAGATGCCATAACCAACTTGAATCCTCATAAGCCATATTTGCAAGATTGTTGTTATGTTTGATGAACCGCAACATGAAGTTAATTACTTTACACTAGTCATCCCTAGGCTTGCTGCACCAACACAACTCATGTTGCTTCTCCTGTAGTGATTCTCCGATGCTCAGCTCGATCTGCTCTGTTGCTACTCGGAACAACTTCACAAGCTGCACTGACAACAACTCCTCCTTTGCGCAATCAGTTCATACAACACTACACAGTTGCTTTTGCTCTAGGTGGTTCAGAAATGAAATCCTTCATATCCATGAGACGATTTTCATGACACTAAAGAACAACACATTTCTGATAGAATTCCCTGTAAATTCCATAACAGACAGACAAAAAAAATGCTATGTTTTTACACTCTGTTTTTAACTCAGAAAAACAAAAAATCACTTGCTGGAAACGGTGTTTCAGCAAAGCAGTTTGGTGTTGCAGCAACGTAGTTTGGTGTTGCAGCAACTGTTAGAATTTCTGATAATTCAAAAACAAAACTGACAAACAAACCAATACTCTTTTTTGCATAGCGGAAATAATAAAAAAAACGTTTGCGGAATACGGTGTTACAGCAACGCGAAACTGGTGTAACAGCAACGGAGTTTCGTCAGTTGATGTTCTTGGTGTTGCAGCAATGTAATTTTGTTAGTTGCTGATCTTGGTGTAACAACAACGTGTTTTGATGTCAAGACACTTTTTGACTTACGGTGTAACAACAACGTGCAACGGTTAATGTCAAGTCAATTTTTGACTTACAGTGTAACAACAATGTGCAACAGTTGACGCTTGGTGTAACAACAACGTGAAATAGCTTGTATTCATAAACAGTAAAACCAACTGATACAAGAGGAACACTTCAGTTCCACAAATCAATTTTCTTTATCTGAGAAAATTGCAGGTTCAACACTGTTGTGCGTTTACAGAAGAGACTCTCTATTGTTCTTCTAAACTTCTCTTTTCTTAAAAAACAGAACTGTTGTTCATTACATTTATAGGAAAAAAACATATATGAGTTTAAACAGTAAAATAATCAAAATATCTTCTAACGCTTATCTGCGTATTGAATGCAGCAAGCGGTGATGCTTTTCTCAAGAAATCAAGTCGGCGGTTGCAGGGGAATTCAATTCTGAGAATTTAATGCACATTAATGTGCAAAATATCAGGAGCGACTTTGCGGCATCGAACAACCTAAAATATCTACGGAAATCAGATTTCTGTCCAGTTGTTATTGTTGCAGTTGGAATTAAATTCCAACACTCCCCCTTAATTTCAACTGCTGCATACGCAGGCATTTCCTGAAATGATCAAAACTTTTCTTTGCCAATGGTTTTGTCAAGATATCAGCTAGCTGATCCTCTGTTTTGCAGTGTTGCAAAACAATCTCACAATTGTTAACCAATTCACGTATGAAGTGAAATTTGGTATCTATATGCTTTGTTCTTTTATGAAAAACAGAGTTTTTAGACAATGTTATTGCTGAGCTATTGTCATAGTAAATGGTTGTGCCATTTTGTTGTTCATGACACAAATCTCTGAGAACTCTTCTCAGCCACACTGCTTGGCATGCTACTGCTGTTGCTGCCACATACTCTGCCTCTGTTGTTGACAAAGACACAACTGGTTGATTCTTGGAAGCCCATGAGATGGCTCCTGATTCCATATGAAACACATATCCTGATGTGATTTTTCTATCATCAACACTTCCAGCCCAACCACTGTTCATGTAACCTGTCAAAATGAAACTTTTAGAAGAGGAGTATAAAATACCAAACCCCTTCGTTCCATTCACATACCTTAGAATCCTCTTGGCTGCCTGCCAATGAGTCTCTTTCGGTCTCTCCATAAATCTGGAGATTAAACTCACAACGTGCATAATGTCTGGCCTAGTTGCATTCAAGTACATAAGGCTGCCAACTATGCTCTTGTACAATTTTGGATCAAAATCCTTGCTGTTGTCTTCTTTGGTCAATTTCAACCCCATTACAGTTGGAGTCACAGCT
>APFE030967456.1:122555-137877 GCA_000404065.3 Pinus taeda | reverse complement strand
TTCATGAGACATAAGAGAAGCACTCAGTTCATCTACCGTGAACTGTGAGAGATCTTTTGTTTCTTCTATTGCTACCACAATAGATTCAAACCTTGAGGGTAGACTTCTCAGGATTTTCTCTACAATCCTTCTTTCTTCAAGAATCTCACCATGAGATCTTATCTGTGTTATCAACCCAATAACCTAAGTGAAGAATGAATCTATTGTATTAGATTCCTTCATGCTGAGTGTTTCAAAGTCTCTCCTCAACATCTGCAACTTTGCAGTCTTCACCTTCTCCATGCCTTGATAGGCAGTTTGAGAATATCCCATGCCTCTTTGGATTTTGTTGCTGCTGCAATCCGTGGAAAAACACTTTCATGTACTGATTGGAAGAGGAAAAAGAGGGCTTTGGCATCCTTCTTCCTATCGCTCTTCAACTGGTCTCTTTCTGCTACTGTCAAAGCGGCCAATGTTGTTGCATCTGCAGGTTCAGCATAGCAAGTTTCAACCAGCTCCCATATTCCTTGAGAAGCAAACAATGCTTTCATTGTTATGGACCAATAACTGTGATTTTTCCCATTAAATTGTGGCAGTTGGGAATTTTTCAAACCTGTTCCAGCATCTGCCATCTTAACTCTGTATAGGTAAATAAGAGATACTGACTGTAAAATTAAAAACAAGAAAAAACTTTCTCTGCTGGAAAAATCGGATCAATAAGCTTCTTACAGCTCCTACAGTGAAATAAAAAACTCTGTTTTTGACTCACTGAGTGCCTAGACCTGCTCTGATACCATAATATAATTTCCTGTAAATTCCATAACAGGCAGACAAAAAAATGCTCTGTTTTTACACTCTGTTTTTAACTCAGAAAAACAGAAAATCGCTTGCTAGAAACAGTGTTTCAGCAAAGCAGTTTGGTGTTGCAGCAACGTAGTTTGGTGTTGCAGCAACACTGTTAGAATTTCTGATAATTCAAAAACAAAACTGACAAACAGACCAATAATCTATTTTGCATAGCGGAAATAATAATAAAAACGTTTGTGGAATACGGTGTTACAGCAACGCAAAACTGGTGTAACAGCAACGCAGTTTCGTCAGTTGTTGTTCTTGGTGTTGTAGCAACGTAATTTTGTTATTTGCTTACCTTGGTGTAACAGCAACGTGTTTTGACGTCAAGTCACTTTTTGACTTACGGTGTAACAACAACGTGCAACGGTTGACGTCAAGTCAATTTTTGACTTACGTTGTAACAACAACGTGCAACGGTTGACGCTTGGTGTAACAACAACGTGCAATAGCTTGTATTCATAAATAGTAAAACCAACTGATACAAGAGGAACACTTCAGTTCCACAAACCAATTTTCTTTATCTGAGAAAATTGCAGGTTCAGCACTGCTGTGCGTTTACAGAAGAGACTCTCTATTGTTCTTCTAACCTTCTCTTTTCTTAAAAAACAGAACTGTTATTCATTACATTTATAGGAAAAAATCATATCTGAGTTTAAACAGTAAAATAATCAAAATATCTTCTAACACTTATCTGTGTATTGAATGCAGCAAGCGGTGATGCCTTTCTCAAGAAACCAAGTCGGCGGTTGCAGGGGAATTCAATTCTAAGAATTTAATGCACATTAATGTGCAAAATATCAGGAGCGACTTTGCGGCATCGAACAACCTGAAATATCTACAGAAATCAGATTTCTGTCTAGTTGTTATTGTTGCAGTTGGAATTAAATTCCAACAATTTCCAGCAAAATAATTAAAAATTAAAAAAATGGATCTCATCGTTTGGTTTTGACTTGTGAAGTATCCAAATCCGCTAGTCACATATGGCATCTCATCACAAGCAGGTCTTCAACATTGACATGCAAAGATTCAAAATGCATCTAGAGATTCAAAAATCTAAAGGTAAACAAAGCAATATCCCTCATCCAAATCTATGAGAGGATGGACACAACACCCTTCTAGCTCATCTCAGAATTGAAACCATTCATATGTACAAGACAATCACCATAACATTGAAACTGATCCTGGTAAAGCCACCGCATCACCGCCTCCTCCTATGAAAGTGCCTGATCATGCAAGAAGAAGAGTACGAAAACCACACTATAGAGCTTCTAATGCTGCAAGCAGTGCATAATTCACAAGATTTAGAAACTCTTCAGAAGCTGACAAGTCAGTTGCAGCAACATAGACCAGACGATCCCACTTCTCCTTGTCTCTTGATTGGTGCCTCCAGGCCGCAACTCACCATACCTGTGAGTTTTATATCCATGTCCAAATATTGAGTAACAGTTCGGACCCCTTATACAGCTAATAAGGGATCAATATCGGGCCTTCAAATCAGGGTTTTCGTGGCTTCATAGAAGAAGATCCCATGTGTCACAAGTCCACATTCATTCATATGATGCAAATCACTCTTGCCTTGGTCACTAACAAAGTAACTCTATGCAAGCTCTTTCCTTATAGCACCAACCTCCAACTCTGATCTATTGCCGCACTCCAACTCGAATTCATTCGACAACACCAACGATTGTAGATCTCATCATATCTACCCAAGACTCCAACAAACACCAAACAATAGCTAGATATCGTAACTAGATATCACTAAATGTCATGTTAATTCCTACTAGGAGGCTTGGCAAACTTCCCTGTCCACAGGACATCGCACCTCTCTCACACAGACCATCCACCCTTAGTAGGCAGACCAGCCCTACCTAATTGAACCACATCTCACAACAACTTCTCACAGTGTGTAGTAAACCAAAATTAACACAACAAACTCTTTACTAGCCAAGACACAAGCTCAACAATGAATAAGCGATCTGGAAAACGCTAGGTAGCCTCACTCAATAGGATCAATCACACAACCTTCTCACGACCCTTCGTTACTTCACAACTATTTGAATCAACAAATCCCTTCACTCTTCATTACTTCAACCACATCTTCAAAATTGATCCAGCTATGCTAAACCAATAACCAATCAGCAGCCACACCAATCACTCACCTTCGGCTCTTCTCCAGAGCATAGAGCACACATTTTACAGCAAACAGATCCATGATCTCACGTTCAAAATCTCCAACAGGTCTCGGCCTTTCAACAATGCACCACGGTTGACTTTGCAACACTCATCAATTCCATACGTAGGTCAGTGCAGATCACCTCTCCAAATTAATGCTACAGGAAGATCTATATACATATTGGTTCTTCAACTCTTACACTCAGATCAAAACCATACATGCTATGATCTCGGCTTCATACATCCAGGTATCTCCAAAATCCCAGTCGGCTCCAGAGCTCAATGCACCAGTTCACCTTCACGACTTCTCCTACATTTTAGCCATGCACACTACACGTACATGCATCAGTACAAGCATCCTATTTCGAGACCCCACACACTGTAACACAAGTATTTGGAGTTGGGTTTTTTAAAAAATATCCAACTTTGTTCAACATACGCTTTGAGGTGTACACATGCTCACAAACAAAGACATCATTCAGACTCTTTTCAGACCTTGCGTTCAGTTGTTGTTCTTTGCTCTTCTATCTCGTTGCTTTGACCACCTGTTGAACGTCCGCAATGGGGACGGCCACACCTCTCTCAATTTATTGAATGAGCAGAACAAATCCAACAATTCCAAGATCGAAAACTTCCCTTAATGCTCTGATACCAACTAAAAATTAAGGATGAACTAGACATGAAAGAAATGTGCAATTCTAGGTGAGACCTACTCAACTGGGAGAGTGCGTGCACATAGCATAGCAATAAAGCTTGTACAAATATAAGGTTGAAAACTTGTCGAGGAGTTGCAACAACTTCTTTATAAATAGGATTTGCATCCTAAATAAACTTTACATCTTGATTGAGACACCATAATCTCAACAAACATCTAATAATATATTCTATAATAGTTTTACATTTCTCCATTAATTTCAAGTGAAAAGAAGTGTTGGGAAGCGTAGATAATGCTAACTCAAGAATTCTATTAAATTGAATAAATAGACTTAGTCATTTTTAAAAAGCTTTAATATGTCATGATTAATCATCATGAAATGATCATGGAAATAATACACCATCAATTAAATTGGTTTTTAACATAAACCTCCCCTTCCCATCAAGATGATCCCAAATTTTTGTTGGCTCGTTAGTCTTCCATAAATTAACCTTCAAGAGATAAGTTTGAATGAAGAAATGTATAGAAATGTCGTGAAAAGCAGTATTGGGATTTTCTATTATAAAATATTTTGTGATATCCACGAGATGGTCGATACTAGGAGATTTTTACCAACATACACTCTAATTAATGTAGGATAATTGATTGTCTCATTTTTTTGGGTGAGTGGGCGAGGATTATTTATCCATGGTTTTGAATAGTATTATGAACCTTATACTTTGTAATCCTTCGAATTCAATAGTGTACATAGATACTTGAACATTATGTTTTTCAATCAATTTTGTGGTATAATGAATACAGGATTGTTTACATTGGAATTGCGAGCAAGGTTATAAAATTTCTTTAAGTTTTGTGAGAAGAATAGTTTAGATCCTTGAGCACTATTTAGTAGTTTTAGATATATAAGATTTGTGTAACAATTTAGTTTCTTGAATTTCTCCAGTAGTCTCAGACTTACGAATTCTGTGTGATTTTACAGAAGTTTTGTTGTAATTTAAGCCTTCAACTTCGGTGTGTATGCAATCATTTTGACTTTGTTTAATTCACGAACAATAGTTAGGTTTCTTAAAAATGTTATGATAGATAGTAGTCAGATTTCCCTTTTCAACGGTAGTTAGGATTCTTTCAATTTTGATTGTGAATAAGTAGTGCAACTGTAGTCACAATTAGGAACAAAGGTTATGGTTTGTTTAAATTTTCACTTAGATTTCCTTCCGGTTTGATTAGGGTAGTTGATTTGATAAATATTTTAAAAGAGGGGTTCAGTTTCCTTAAATGTCATTTGTCTAGATTGCTTTGAGTATCATTTCAGTTGTTTTAAGATAGGTAGTCTTTGCATTTGAATGTTGAATGTATTTCTTTGATTGAGTTAAATTAGAGAACTCCAAAGCTTAATTTCAATTTTTCATTCACTAGCCTATTTTGATTTCGCATTCACTAGTTTAATTTTGATTTCGAGTTCATTAGCTTAGTTTAGATTTAATCTTCATGATCTTTGATCTAGGGATTCATGTTTTGTCTTGATCAACATTAGAACAGTCAAATGAGTGTTTCCCATTAAACATAATTTGAATTCTATAATTAGCATTTCATAAGTCAGAGTGATTTTATTGTTAAGAGAAATAGTGTTTGAAATGATTTGTTTGAGTTTTGCACTATAGAAATAATTTGTAGCAAGCATGTCTTAGTTGTAATATTCTTGTTTAAACGAGAGACTGAATAGAGTTAAAATAGGAATGGATTCTATAGTATTTAATGAATGATTTCTTCAATATTTAGTGAGTGAGTTTGTTGAGCATTGAGTCTTTTAAAACAAGTACGATATCTTTGAAGCTTTGTTAGAGCAACAAGCTTGATTCATGGTTGAATGCTTTAAGTAGATAGAGGAGTTTGAGTAAATAGGTTTCTCTAGTTGAACATTTATTATAAAAGGAAATCATCTACTTTGTAATTAGATCTTGAATCTGAACCAATATGCAATGTAACTTAGTGATTATGATCCCTGGTTGATGATTTAATATTAGGAGCTTTAGAACGACGAATAAAACTCCTAAAAAATAGATAGTAGTCTTTAGAGAGATGGTGACCTCGTGTCCTACAAATTTTGCACCACAGATCGATCTTTATTGGATTAGGCGCTCCACTTGCAATAGAATCTCTGAATACAGAGCATTGATCCTTATAATGACCTTCCGCTTTGCACTTCGTACACCACACTTATGATCTTTCTAGTTTGATTTCTTTACCTTTCTTCAAATCATACAATTCCAGGGTCAACATAGCTAGTTGATTATGTATTTGTTGTACTGCTGCGTGAGTATCTTCAACTGGCGAGGTTTCCAACTTCATTGCAATCTCCAATGCTTCAGCTTACGTCCTGATCTTCTATTGTGTCAATGGTAACCTAATATGTGATAGTAGCACCACTATGAACCATTCCTTATGTTGTTGTGGGGGTATCGCTCACTTGAATCATCGAAACCTTGAATCATTGATCCAATTCCCACACATATTCAGGCGGTGCTTGCTTGATCTCTTTCATCTTTGTGATACACTATGATTCTAATTTTCGCTTCTTGACCTTTGCTACCAAGGCCTTCTTAATTTCATCAAACGTATCATTTGGCTTACTCGCAGAGTATTGCATATACCATGTCAGCGACCTCTCTCTTAGTGACATGATGAGCTACGCCTTCTTTATATCATCATTATTAATATGTCTTGTCATTCATACTGCATGAGCTACAAACCAAAACTGGTTAGGGTCCTCTATTCCCAGTCCTCTAAAGATAGGTAGCTTAATGTCGTCAGCCATTCTTCTTTTGGGGGGGCTAGGTGGAGAGGGAGGTGAAGGTGGAGGTGTAGGGGAAGTATGGGGGACGGGGTGTGAGGGGGGTGGATGGATGGGGAAATCCAAATACGCCCTGATTCGTTTCAGCCCCTAACTTCAACGCGCCTTCAGGATGGGTGGGGGAATATCACGGGGCTGTAGGGTTACTTATTTCTTCTTCGTTCTCAGATCCCAACAGAGGTCTATAGTTAGCCTCAATAAAAAAATTCGGATCTATTCTATATCATTTTCCACTTCGCGTAGCTCCTGGTTCCGACTTACTTCTTCTTTGCCTAAACATTAATTTAACTACATTTGCAGAATCCCTTTTTCACACAATAACATTTTAATCCAGAGCTTCGAAGAATTTAAAAACTTACCTCGTGGTCCTTTGAAGAATATTTGTTCAAATTTTCTATAAGACATGATTTGGTCGATCGTGAAATCAATGACAAATCCTCCCAAAATGCTATCAATCCAGAAATCAACAACCCTTAAGATACTATTATCGATTCTCTTGAGCCGCTATATCAAATCAAGCTTCCACTTCTTAGGTTCGTCGCCTTTGAAACAATTCTTATGCTAAGATAAGTTAGATATCCACTCAAGCAATTCAATGTGGAATGAACCAAAGAAAATCTTTTATTAATATTCAAAGATATATCTCTACCAAGCTTCAGTAGATAAATGTGAGTTTATGTTCCCTTTTTCTTCAAATTCTCTTTCTTTCTGTTCAACCCACTCTTGGAGTTATTTCTTTGACAAATGCCAAATCATATCCCTTTAAGTAGATCCCTATCCTAGAAACAGGACCATTTTTTGGCTTGAGGGGGCTTGACCCAGGTTCAGAGTGTGCTGCACACCAACAAAACTCTCAAATATTGACCCTTTCAGCCATAACATGCAAGCAAGTCGCATTCTCACTTGAAGTAGTTATGGAAGGTTGTAGAACCAATTTTCCACAATCGAAGGGATATCCACGAAGTGACGCCATGTATTTACTTCTACTATATATCAATCTTATAACTTCGCATGCATAATATGTTCACGTAGATGATTAGTTTACATAAATGCATAAATTATAACACATAACAGTATATCTTACAAGTCTGTGCATAATTCAATGAAAATAATACATAATCATATACATAGCAATAGAAAATTAACATATACCGAGATAGAATACTTCGCCAAAACTTATTCTTTATTAAACAAATCTTCAGTTACATTCACTTATTTGACTTGAAAACCTAATTGCAGATGGTTTGTGCACTTAGTTGCAGAATCTTCAAGGTCTCTACGCACTCACCTGCGGAGCCTTCTCCAAAACTACAGACTATAGACGTGAATACAGTGATTCAATTCACTTATGGTATTTAATTACTTACTTCCCATTTACAAAGTATTACATATCCTTTTATAGAATTCATATATAAAAAAACCATGGTCCACATACCATGGATCCATAAAACAAGGACTATTGCCCGATACCCGTTACAAAATAAGGGCTCTATCCCATCCCAAAAGTCCTAAAAGTCTACATGATGAATATACCTTCGTTAGCTCTGCGTGGTCCACTCCTTCTTTCACGGGGTCTTTTAACCAAAAATTGGACCAAGTTGGTCCATGCCCAACACCAGGAAATTAATGAAACCAATTGGAGGTCCAGGTGGAATAAGTTGGTGGCAACCAATATCCACCTGGACCAATCCTCCCTCCTTAGGAAGAAATGGTCCCCATTTCCTTCAGAGTCGTCATGAGGTGAGGAAATTTTTGTTTAACCTTGTCCCTAGTGAGCGAGTTGGCCCACTTTGACAACTCGATATAGTTGGATCAGTGTTCTTGATTTGTGTGTACATGACCTAATTATTTTTGGCTTGTTTCGTGTAGTCTAGGTTTAACTTATTTGGTGTGAGTTGTTCTGCAATGTCGAATGTGTCCAACAATGGTGGAAAGTATGGCCAAAGGAGGTCCACAATGAATACTAGGTGCAAGAAAAGGAACAGTGGAATGTTGAGCTAGAAGGCATTGTCCCCTATAGCCTTGGTGATGTTGCATGGCCCATATTAGAGTAGTTGAAGATTGCAGTGGGGCCCAACGAGGAATTCCTTTTGTAGATGTAGCCAAAGTTGGTCACCCACCTAAAACATGTGTGGCACCCAATGTTGATCATCTCACTTCTTGTACTTAGCATTGGATTTCTCCAATATGTCATGGACCTACTGTCAAATGTGCTGAATGTACTCAACGAAGTTGTTAGTCCTATTAGCTTCAGACTAGACATGAGTCGAATCTTCCTAAGTAGCTACAAATCGTATGGCCACATCAAGGGACATAGTGGTTGGTGTATAATTTCTCACTGTAGATCACCTAATAATGCAATATACTAAAGAAAAATACTTTATCTACTTATACAAACAAATTTGCGGAAGCTTAATCAATTTTGAGCAAGATCAAATGGAACACATATAACAAAGAATGAGAAATCAATCACACATGAACACAGAAGAATACTTTGGGGGAAGAATCAACTAAAAACCCCACTATCTGTATTATCATACAAGTGGAAATATCTCAAGATTACACAAAGCCTTAGCTCACAAGCTATCCAGCTCTCAGTAAAATCCCTCAATGCTGCTCATAGACTGAATAGACACAAAATATGCCTTCCCTCAGTCCTCCAAGCCTCCTATTTCCTTGTGCAGTTTCTCCTGGGTCCTCTGGCTGCCACCTGTGTGAATTCACCTCTCACAAAACTCACCAAACTCAGAAGTAATTGTGCAATCTCCAAGGAATGAATTCCTTCTGCATGTAAGAGATATCCTCAATGGAATATTCCTACAACTGATAGTACACTATCCCATCATATGATCTCAACTAGGTCTCTAAATGAACTAACATGCATGAGTTATTTATGAGAGAATACTCAGTTATCTGAAGTATAGTAGCTACATGCATGCATGAATTAACTAACTGAACTCACAATCAGTTCCACAAACTGTTGGAACTAATCTAGCTAGACTTAACTCGGTTAACTGAGCTAACTAATTACAACTCAAAGTACAACTCATCCTGATCTCCTTAATCAAGGGATAAATTCCTAAATCAAAGGGAAAACTATTGCATGTCTTCACACAGATTTCATGTTTAATTTTCTCCTACTAATTAACTCAAGATGAATTAATTAATTATTTTTCAAACAACTGCTAAGATCAAATTCGAATTTTAATTCTCAATTTTAGTTCAGGGACTAACTAAAATTGGAATGTATCCCGAAATGCTATTTATAGCAATGTTATTTTTAGAACTTCTATATTTAGCATTTCTTATTGCTATTTTCAACAATCCCTCTCAACAAGAAAGGAATTATATGTCACCTCAATCCTATCTCTATGGAACTCGAATTTGCATTTTGACAATGCCTTAGTCAAAATATCTGCATCCTACTCCTTGGCCGAAACATACACCAACAACATGATCCTCTTCACCACACAGTCTCGAAGATGATGACACTGGATATCGATGTGCTTGGACCTGTCATGAAATATGGGATTCTCACAGAGTTTGATACAACTCTGATTATCGCAATAGATCATAGTTGGATCCATCCTCTGACCAAACAATCCAACTAGAATTTTCTGCATCCAAATGGCCTCACATGCTACCTAACTAGTAGCCATGTATTCAGCCTCTACTGAGATAAGTGCAACTGACCTTTGTTTCCTGTTGTACCAAGAAATTGCAGTTGAACCATGGTTGAAAGCCTCCTGAACTTCTCTTTTGGTCTGATGGACTCCCTGCCCAATCTGCATATGTGAAGCAGTGAAGCTTCACTACCTCTGTCTATCTGTACCATAATCCATACTGAGATGTGCCCCTGAGGTATCTCAGCACATGCTTCATCGCCTTCCAAACAATCTTGGTAGGCTGAACCATAGCTTGACTCAGTTAGTTCACCGCAAAGAAAAAATTTGGTCATGTGGTCACTAAATACATCAATGAACCCACAAGTTGTTGATAAACAGGCGCAGCTACTACCTCACCTAAAGTAGCATCATCCTTCCTCCAGTTACCTACTAGAGGAGTCTGCATGGGCTTGCACTTCTCCATGTGGAATCACCTGAGTATCTCATTGGGATACTTTCCTTGAGACACAAACACTTCCCCATCCCTTTGCCACACTTCCATGCCTAGAAAGTAATGCATAAGACCCATATCTTTCATCTCGAACTCTCTTGCAAAGTCCTCCTTGCAAGACTTGATCAACTAATCATCACCTGTCAATATTAGATCATCAACATAAAGAACAATGATCAATGGCTTACCTTCTACCATGATGTGGTAAAGGTTCACATCCGCTTCACTCGTTGTGAAGCCCAACCTGTTGAAATAGCTGTTGATCCTGGTGTACCAAGCACAAGGTGCGTGCTTCAGCCCATACAAAGCTCTCTTGAGTCGGCACACATGCAACTCATGATCAAATGTCTCAAAACCTTCAGGATTCTCTATGTACACCTCTTCCTCAATCTTGCCATTGAGGAATGTAGTCTTCACATCCATCTGATGGATATTCCAACCCCTCCGTGCTGATAGTGCCAACATCGATATGATAGATGAGTACCTTGCTACAGAAGCAAAGGTCTCATCATAGTCGATCCCCTCAACCTGTGAGAAATCATAGGCAACAAACCTTGCCTTATGTTTCTCCACACTCCCATCAGCTGCTTGCTTTACCTTGTAAAGCCATCGGGAACTCACCATTGACTTGTCCTCCAGTCTTGGCACGACATCCCAAATACTATTCCGAACTATGGAGTCATACTCCTCCACCATAGCATCAACCCAGGCTGGCTGCTACACTGCTTCCTCGAAGGAATATGGTTTAGTATCTACACACTCCCCAACCAGGGCCATGTAACTAGTGTACCGCTTAGGTGATCTCCTCTATCTTCACTGAGACGATGGTTGTCCCACATTCTCTCTCACATCCATCACCAATCTATTAGCTTCCCTTGAGTGTTTCCGCCCATCTCTGGAAGACTCTGCATGAGTGGATGTCTCCACTCTCGGATCGTCTGCATGTGGCTGCTCCACATTAGTCTGAGGCTCCTCCTTGGGAACCAAAAGTTCCTCCTCTGCATGCAACTTGAGCTCCCTCTCAAGGGAAACTCGCATGGCTTTCTTCTCATCGAAGTTCAGATCTCTGCGTACCACTGTCCTCTGACTAGTAAGCAAGAACACCTGATAGTTGTGGGGTGTATCAGTGTACCCCACAAGTATCCCCAACTCAGTTGTTGGCTCTAGATTCTTCCAAGCATCTTCGATCACATGGCAATACCTGATGATCCAAAGATCTTGAAGTGACTCACATCTGGTCTCTTCTTGGAGAAGGCCTCCACTGTTGTCTTCATCCCCAGTATATGATGCGGGCTTCTATTCTGCAAGTATACTGTTGTATTGCATGCCTTAGCCCACAAATGAAGTGGTAGGCTTTGGTCATGCAACATTGCCCAAGCTGCTCCCATAATCGATTTGTTCTTCCTTTCGGCCACCCCATTCTGCTGTGGGTTATGGGGTGCTGTCAACTCCCGTTTAATCCCTTCTGCTATAGAGAAGTCCTTAAACTGTTGGGTGACATACTCTCCACCATTGTCGCTTTGCAAGGCCCTTATTTTCTTTCCATATTCTTTCTCAACCAAGGCTTTGAACTCACAAAACCTTGAGAAGGTTTGATCCTTCTTCTACATGAAGTAGATCCAACATCTACGAGAAAAATCCTCAATAAAAATAACATAGTACCTTTGTTTAGTGCTGGAGGCTATAGAGAATGGTCCACAGACATCTGTATGAACTCGCTCCAGGATTGCTCCAGCTCTACTATCTCGATCTTGAAAGGAAGATTTTACATACTTACTGATGAGCCCCAAATTTGGTAACTTGTTGGGCTCATTTGGCCTAATTATCCCTGTTTATTCCTTGTTCAATACTTCATTTTTCATATCTTATGCATTATTTTTCAGTATGTTTATGTCATTTGTACGAATAAGGGTAGTCACTCTTCCTAGGTGGCTAACACGTGCTCATTTCAGGTTTTTTGACACATGTTGGAGCAAAACCGAGTAATCATGGGCTAGAAGACAGCCAAGCTTGAGGTGAGGATTCATAGGGGGGTTGTCTATGGAAATAAATAGCCCTTCCTCAGGATCTTCACCCCCAACTCCGAGCTCCAAAGGCCACCAAAAACGGATCTAGAAGGCAGCCAAGCAGATTTTGGGAGCTGTCTACTCATAGTTTGGACAGCCAAGTCCCATAGATTTAGGAGGCCAGCTAGGGCCCCTGTGGTGTATAAATGTGAAGGCCTTAGCCTTCGCGAGGGACTTTTTGAAACCATTGCATATTTTGCACTACAGTGCTGTTAGCTTTACTTTGTTCTCTTGTAGCCATTTTGGCATAACTCTTGACTTATGACTATCTTTTGATAATGAGAAGCAGTTCGATTTTATACCAACTCTGAGTTTTCTCTAGGAGCCATAGCTCTCAGGGTTGGGCCCAACCTGAGAGCCTAGAGCTTCCTTTTGTACTATTATTGTTCCTTTATGCATCGTTGTTTTCCTTTTATGCATTTGAAATGTCTTTCTGTTAGGCAGATTTAGTTCTGCTGATTAGATAGATCATTGTTTATGATTAAAGTTGCTTCAGGTGTTTAGAATAGATTGGTAGGATAATAACAGAAAAATATCCAAGAAAAGGGTCAACAACACTCTCAGTTTCACCTCATCCTTATTGGATCAGGGGCTGGAATTGAAGAAACAGTGTTGTCCCCACAAAAACACTAGTTTGCTTGACCATGCAATCGTTAGTGTACTGTTTTCATTTGTAGCAATTAGTTATGGGTTTAGATCTCTGAAATGTTTCTTTGCATAGTTGATGTACATGGTTTTCTTTCCACATAAAGCTGTTGTTTATTCATGTTATTGACAGTTAGACTAGATTAGCTAGGACCTTGATTATTTGCAAGACTTTGTTGATTCGGTTGAATGTACACTGCGCAGGGCATCTCTACCACTCTTTCATCCACCTAAGCTTCATCAGAGCCACTAGTCCCATCTCCTAACTAGGTTCCTCATTTCTCGTCTGTCCTTTTACCCATGTAACCCTACCTTCTTGCTCAATCATTGTCTTAGCCTTCTTTGAGCCAAGTCAGCCTTCTACACCCTTTCACCACTCCATTCACCAGTCCCTAGGTCACTCCAAGCCCCTATCCTACCTCCCTATCCATTCATGCATCTTCCCTCACTCACCCATCCTCTAAAATACATTTTTTAAACATCCTATAGAAATTTCTGAACATCCTATAGAAATCTCTGAACATCCTGTAGAACCCCTGCAGACTTCCTATAGAAGCTCACAAATGAGGTTTCTTGATAGCCAAACTTTGTGAAACTCTCTGGAAGGGTGTTAGGGACTCCTTAGACCCTCTCTGAACCTTCCCAACCTTTTCCAAGCATCCCTCCTCCTTGATCCACCCCTGCATAGTAAAGAACAGTGGAAGCATATGCATGATTAAACTGATAACTTAATCAAAAATACAAAAAAGATGTTTTCTTAGAACAAAGGTAGTCTAGACACATGTGTTTTACCTTCATAGAAGTAATGGCATCTCTTTCAGTATTTTGCATTCTCATCTTTGCATCAGTAGGACTAGCTGGTAGAATTAGGGTTTGTTGGGGTTTGCGCTTTCCTTCAGTTTTTCAATCTTTTTTCGCAAATAGATTAGCTTTCTTCGAGTTAGCTTTCATCCATCAACTAAAAAGCTTCTTCTAAAGAGCTCATAGAAGTTGGCTTAAGCTCCTAGCAGACTTGTGCCAGCTGACCAAGTGACAGCTGCGACAAGAGCTAGTACTTGTGCATACAACACTGTCGCTTCCAAGTTTGTTACGAACTACCGAGTTTATAAAAGTAAAGAAGGGAGTCCTAGGAGTTGCAACATTATTGTTGCAATACTGAAGCCCACTATCTTTTTGGTGTCGTTGCTGGGGAAGTGTCAAAGTATTGGTGATTGTTTCTTTTCTTCTATTTTCTCCTACAACCTTCTGCTAAGTAGTTTATTTCATTTCCATTCTGCAATTTCATTTCCGCAAAAGTAGAGTAGACATTTCCTAATTTCATAGATTAGCCTTTCAATTCTACAAGTGTAGTTTAGCATTTCAATTCTGCAATTTCAATTCTACAAGCGTAGCCTAGCATTTCATTCCCACAATTTCAATTCTGCAAAATAGATTAGTCCTTTCCTTCTTTCATTTCAATTCCGCATTTTCATTTCAGCAAGATAGTTAGTTGCAGGTCAATCTATTTTAGTTTTGTAGGTACTAGCAGAGAGAAAAAAAGAAAAAGCAATCAAAATTATTTCCATTTCATGCCTTGTAGGAACAGAGATAAAACCGGCAAATTTGTACCCAACACCCCTGCCACATCACTGAGTCAACCTTCTCTCTTCTTTGGTGACAATGAGCTAGAAGAACCTATAGGTGAACCTCCTGAGATATACGAAGATCCTATAACAGAAGAAGAGTTAGAGAACATTCCATCTGAAGCCATGGCTGAAAACCGAAACGATAGAAGAGAAGATGAGAGAATAGAAGGCGCCTTTCCCATCCGAGAGACCAATGGGGACATGACAATGAAAAACATAAGTCCCTCCGCTTTACCTCACTTCCATGGATTGACTACTGAAGACCCTGATACCTTCCTGTTTGAGTTTGTTGTCCTTTGTCAAACTTATGACTATGCTGAGGATGAGAAAAAGTTGAAACTCTTTCCCTCTACCCTCAAGG